>JAHWXV010915356.1:0-20618 GCA_024586415.1 Phrixothrix hirtus | reverse complement strand
AGATCCAACTGTACCATCTACATTAACTTTAGATGAACTGAAAGGTCTTTTAACAGAAGCAGATGAAAAAAAATTTCCTAAATGTGATTTAATTACTACACTAACAAATTCTATAGATGATGCTGGAAAATGTGCCAGTGTCATTCGTCAGTTAGATTCAGCGATGGCACGTACTCGTACAAGAAATGGAAATGATCGAAAATACCATCTAAATTTTGAGGAATTGACCTTATTTATTGAAGAAATTAATTGTTTAGCATGCGTTTTAGATGAATCAAAAATAGTAAAAGATTTATTAAACGATTCTGAACAATTCGAAAAAGATAGTAAAGCACTTTTAAAAATACCTCTGAAGGATTGTGTTATAGAAGATATTGAGAAATGTATAGAACAGGGAGATATAATTTGTATTGAGTTACCATCACTACATTTACTTCGTAATAAATTAAAGCAAGCAAAATGGGTTAAGGAGTTATTATCAGTATTTAATAAATCAAATATCATTACTGTAGATACAATTCGAAAATTTATATTAAGGGGTGAATGTTTATATCCAGATCCATATATAGAAGAAAGACTTCAAGAATTGCAGAACTTATTGCTTAAAAATGAAAGTTGGGAAGAACGTGCACAAATGCTATTAAAACAACCATCTTTTGATCCTATAAGTGAAATTGAGCAATTGTTAAGTGAAGCTCAAGAAATGAATGTGTATTTACCAACAAAAAGTTTAATAGAAGAATATCTAGAAAATATAAAACATTGGATAAAATCCTTAAATAATGTTAATGCTGGAGAATTTTATCCTTATATTCATGTATTAGAAAATCTGATAGAAAAAGGAAAATCAATTCAACTACCTCTACTAGAATTTAATGATTTAGAGCAATATATTATAACTGCTAATGACTGGAAAGATAAAACTAGTCGTATATTTTTACGAAAATCTTCTACAATTAGTCTAATTGAAGCATTAACTCCTCGTACTCCTTTTAACATAAAGCTTATTTCAAAAATCCGAAAAAAAGATTTCATTGATGAAACACAATATAAAGTACATAATGAAGTAAATCCTGCTGACATTGCTGACGCACTTAAAGATGCAGAAGATAAAGAATTAGAACGCATAAAGTTAATTCGTAATGTTAATATGACAAAAAGATGTTGCATTGACCAAAATTTAAAATTTTGTATCTGTCAACAAAGAGCACATGGTGTAATGATGCGGTGTGAACTTTGTCGAGATTGGTTTCATTCTACTTGCGTGGCTTTACCTAAAATTGCTAAACATAAATCAAAGGAGAATTTTATGAAACATGCACTTCAAATGAATTTTAGGGAGTGCAAATTTTTATGTCCACTATGTTGTCGTACTAAACGTCCTCGTCTCGAATCCATTCTACCTTTATTAGAATCTCTGCAGAATTTGTCCGTCCGTATTCCTGAAGGTGAAGCTTTACAATGTTTAACTGAGCGTACTATGATGTGGCAAGATAAAGTTAAACAGTTATTGCAAACCAGCGAACTGAAAGATGCTTCTGAAAGATTAACTTCATTATGTAATGATAATGTTCAAGTTAAAGCCTATTTGATAACACAAAATGTCAGCAGTGATGAATTGCAGAGCACTATTTTAAATTCAAATTTTCAAAATATACATGAGATCGCTTCTTGTAGTAGTATGGGTTTGAGTGATTATTATAGTAGAAATTATTTTTCTTCATATGGTAGAATAGATTCAGATGATTATGCTATAGTTCCTTCTGCGCTTCCTGATGTTGCAGTTGATGAACATGGATATTCTCTCCATATGCCTAAGTCAGATGACAATTACACAATTTCTTTAAGTTTAGAAACACGGCATGAACTTGAAGAAGTACTAATAGAAGGTGATATTTTGGAAATTTCTATTGATGAAACTGTAGATCTATGGAAAATAATACAAGCTGCTAGAGATCCTCAATTAGAACCTGTTTTAATTGACTTTGATGTAAGTAATCCCTATATATTTTATTACTTATATATAAGTATCATTTTTAAATAACAAATAACCAGATCATAATAATTAATATCTTTAAATAGACCAGCATTGACCTAAATCAGTTCAATTTCTTTAACATTTTGCTTAAGTTAACACAGCACAATAACCTTTTTCATTTAATTGCTTACTATTTATAATATTCCATTTACATATTCCCAATATTTTTAGTGGTTATAAATGATTGGCACATCTAATTACCTTATTTAATTTTTTATACTGAACATTGAACTCATTTTTCCAATGATTAAATTAATTCCAATTATCGTTACTTGTGCCATCTTTTCAGGTGACCAAGTATAAGGAGAATATAGTAATATAAAATTATGATTTTTATTAATCAACACTCAAAGTTAGAGTTGTATGACAGTAATTCAACTCCATTTTTAATTTCTATGATGTCTTCATTCTAGTAATTTTTTTATCTTGTGGAGTAATATTTTTGAAAGTTTTGAAAAACAAGGGCATATGGCAATAAAAGTTACAACTTGATTTATTTTCAAAAACTCACTGTTTATCTAATTAGCTATACATTAATACATGGATGATGGTGTGTGTGACTTAAACCCATGCTTCATTTTAGTCCTTTAATATGCAGTGGTCGTTTAAACTACCACTTAATGTTCAGCAAAATCCAAGACTGTGAAAAATTCTGGAATCAACCATTTCCACATATTATATACATGGAAAATAGTACAAGTGATTAAATAATCAACCATTGGATATCAAGTGTCCTGTTTTATATCAAATATTGTGCACATGTCCAGTTTTCTCTTAATTTTCCTTGGTGGTTGTATTTATGAAGAATTGGTTATCATTTTAATATAAAGGAACCTTGTGTGTTTTGTGTTATTAAATCGTCACTACTTATTATTGCAGCCTAAATATCTGTTGAAACACATGCTTATTACTTATTATTCTTTTGTTAAAATTTACTAAAAATGGTTGAACCTAAAATATTTTCAAATATTTGTTTTTTTAAATAAGTACTTTGATGGCTGTTATAGCATAGCACTTGCTATTTTGCCCATGTGCACTGAGTATCTGCATCTATTGGGTTTGCTACAGATGCTATTATGTGAACAGTAATCTTTTTTGGTATTCTCCAGTGCGTGTTTAAAATGTGTAAAATCATTAAAGGTCCCATGAATTGTGAAATATGGACTGTAATTTATTTCTTAAATGCAAGAGATGTGAAAGCAGCTAAAATTCATTGACAGATTAGTGAAGTGTAAGGAAACATCAAAAAGTTCATAATTGTTTAGGAATTATAAGTTTTTTAATTCCACACTGTTTTATTTATAAGAATTTTCATATGTGGTAACCAATATCGTTATCATGCAATTCAGATCTAGCTTTCGATCTGTCTACATCGTATCGTTCCAACCGCATTGTCGATTGTTAATCGCTTTGTTAAGTGATTCGCTTACATCTAATGAATTGCATCTTAATCTGTCATAGCTGAAGAAGCTGCAATCCTTATATCCTTTGTTTCCTTCCCTCTTGTTACAGTTTGTTGCTTTTGATCTTAGGTTCCAGCTAACATGGGTAAGTACAAATTTTGTATTCGTTTGTTAACCATAATTATTCTAATAATTTTGAATCAATCGATTGCTATCGTATATTTATAGTCCACATTCAATATTTATAATTTTGATATTTAATTGATTCATATTTTCGACATAATTTGTTCCTTCTCACTAGATATTGCAAAATATCTCCATAGTTTTGATCCTCAAGCTGCATGTATTGGAGTAATTATGTCATTCCTTGCATAAAATGATCAAACATAAAATTGGTTCTTGTTTAAATTAAACTTCGTTTCGATAAAAATATTACATAGGGTACCTAATCTAAACAAATTTAGATATATTAGTTCTCAGAATTCTTTATGGTGCACAAATGTAAATATTTCAAGTTATGAAATATTTCTTCTGTAATACTTGAGCTTTCAAGGTCCTATATATCAATTGCTTACACATGCATTTTAGTTGCTTTATATTATGGTTTGAATCACTTTATAGTGGAATACTATGTTTTTTGCGTAGTTGCTATCATTTAAATATACCTCATCATTAAATAAAATTGGATTACCAATCGTGAATTTTGTAAATTATTTCATTAATAAAATTAGAAACAATAACTCCACTGTGTAATATTTCATGTGGACATTTTTTTAGATTAATAAAATCTACAGAGTGTTCGTTAAAAGATATTGAAAATCAGTTTGATGTAAATAGTAAATGTCAGTTTGAATTGAATATCTTAATGTTAAATATACTGCTTTCCTTAGTAACATCGAATTATTCGAAAATCCTCTGTCAGAAGATGAGTTCTTTGCATTAATCCAAATGATCAAATCTTATTTGAAAATTGATTCAAATCTTAAAGCTACATATAATCAATTTAATTCTCAAATCGATTCAAAAAGCAATTGTAAATCTACTTCAACATGTTTATTATTTTCTCGATCCAACGTTGTCTTATCTACGTTAAATATATCTAAGTTTTTAGGAGTCTTTAGTGATTGGTCTACCTTTATTGCAAAATTTAAATTGATTATTAATGTTAACCCAAAGTTATCAACTTTCAAATAGTTGCAATATTTATTGTCTACTTGAAAAAGATGTGTTAGCTGTGATACAACATTAATCTCTTACCGAACCAAATTATAAAGTTGCACTCGAATTACTAGAAAAATGCTATTGCAACCCCAAAAGTAAAATAGCACACCATTGTGATCATTTACTTAAACTTTCTTCGATTGACAGTCATTCAGTGCATTCTGTTAGAACATTTTTAGATCATAATAGTCATATTAGTTCATTGCAAGATGGCGATATTTACAAAATGTTCTTAACAACATTCGTATTATGCAAATTTGATCGAACCTTTGCTTCTTATCTTGCAATTCATAACATGACATCAAATTTCCTTTCTCTTGAAACCTTAATCTTGTTAGTAGAAAACCAAGCTATAGTCGGTGAAAACGTCGAGACTATTTCAGTGCCTCAATTGAGCTCTAAGCATGTATCTCAATTAGATTGTCATTCTAAACCTGTATCAGCTATAGCTATAATTGTTCAAACCTCAATTTGCACACTTTTCAAGAAATCGGCTCATAAGGCAGCTCAGTGTCACTATTTGCAGGAAAAACCCCCAAGGAACGATTTGATCTGGCCAAACAATCAAAATTGTGTATTATTTGTTTAGGACTTCATTTTCTGTCATTATGTAAATCCAAGATTACTTGTTGGTCATGCTCAAAGAAGCATTACTCTCTGTTACACTTTGAATCTTTAAAAAATGTTGTCGAACCCGCTTCAGTTGTTGAATCACATGGTGTAAAATCTGATGCTGCTAGTGACCCTATTTCATTATGTACTGGATTACAAGGCAACACTACTATATTGCTTCCTATGACTTTTGTCTGCCTAAAGGTCCCTAGTTCTCATTATATAATTGCTAGAGCTGTAATTGACACAGGGAGTCATGTTTCATTTGTCACAGAA
The DNA here is from genome assembly GCA_024586415.1 of Phrixothrix hirtus. Classification (NCBI taxonomy): domain Eukaryota; kingdom Metazoa; phylum Arthropoda; class Insecta; order Coleoptera; family Phengodidae; genus Phrixothrix; species Phrixothrix hirtus. The sequence goes on along the minus strand of JAHWXV010915356.1, from coordinate 15,068 downwards.
CATTGTGCTTAACAATTGTAATGCAAACGTAATCGAATCATGGTTCCTATTTCTGGAATTGGCCAAATGCCTACTCAGGCTAATGGCAAATTGTGTCCAAAGATCATCAATTTTGTATTTTGAACAAAATTATTACTAACGTACCTTGGTTTTACATTAGTAACGATGTTTAAAATCAACTCTCTAATATTGTTTTAACTGATCTTTCCTTCGACTCTCCATCCTCTGTTGATGTTCTTCTAGAAGCAGATCTTGCTCCTGCCAACTTCACTGGAACACCACAGAAGCTAGGATCAATTCTTCTATACGTCATTCCAGCAGTGTTTGAATCTGTCATGCTGGGCTCAACTCCACTTTTCTTCCTGTTTGCCAGCAACTTCGCTGATGCTTTACCAATCATCTCGGTTTTAAATTTTTCTATTGATGAGAATCTCTTGCAACTTGTACAAAACGTTTGGTTACAAGAAGAACCACCTTTTACATTGAAGTTTTCACCTGAAAACCAATTTTATGAGCAGTTTTACAGCACAACTACTACTATCAAGTTCATCTTCTCTTTAAGTCAAACACAACTTGTGAACTTCGGTGATTCATTTGAATTTGCTTCTCGATGTTTCCAATCCTTGGAATGAAAGTTTTTGTCCAACTGAATTCAAAGATAAATACGTCAAATTCATGAATGAATATTTGCAATTGGAGCACATGAAACCTGTTCTTGTTAATCTTCAAATTGCATGATCAACATGCCAAATTGAAAGTAGTTTTTAACATTAGTACATTTTCTTCATCTGAGGTTTCGTTAAATTATCTGTTCTGCACTGGTCCGAAATTACAATCATTGATCACTGATTACTATTCACTTTCGACTATTCCCTCTTGTCTTTACCTGTGATAGATAAATGTATCAGCAAGCGATCCTATTCAAAATTTCACATTGACTACCGTTACTTATGGTGTAACTTCATCTCCTTTTCTTGCCCTTTGAACTCTAAAATAATTATTCAGTGATGAAGGAAAGGATTTTCCTGAAGCCTTAAAACTACTAAAAGAAAATACCTTTATTGATGACATCATTGCAGGTGAATTATTTCTTAATAGCACTATGTCGCTCATCTGACTTTATCAACCTGCTTACTCGTGGTTGCTTTGATTTGTGGAAATGAAGCAGTAATTTGGCTTACCTGTTAAAAAACATTCCCAACGAGCATCATGAACCCCTTTTGTTTGTTTCACATTCAAAAATACCATCAATATCGATACTTTCGTAGAATCCTAATTCTGATCACTTTATAATTCATTTCCTCCCTTCAACCCACCCCCTTGCTTCATCATTCACCAAACGACAAAAATTATCATATAATCAAATATATGACCCTTGTGGTTGGTTATCACCTTCAGTCATGATGACAAAATATTTCATGCAAGAGCTTTGACTATGTCCTCTTGACTGCACTTTTGTCTGTATGGATAAACTTTCTTCAGTCATTAGCAATCACGAAGGAGAAGTTAATTTCTCATATGGTTCTGGTTCCACAGTGTACCTATTAACCTCGTGGCTTTTGCGACACCTCCGAGTGAGGTTATGCAACTGTTTTATATTTACGATCACATTGTGCCGATTCAATCTCTACTTCGTTACTTGTGTAAAGCTCGGGTTGCACCTAGTCTAGAGTTATTAGGAGCTGGTTTGCTGAGTGTCTTAACCCATAGTGTTCTATAAGTGTTGAAAGCACACATTTCTTCTGATTCGATTTACCTTTGGTGTGATTCTACCATCGTATTGACTTGGATCCAAACTCTCTCGTACTGATTAAAGACCTTCACTTTAAATTGAATTTCACTTGTCCAAGAATATACTAAACCAGTATGATGGCATTATATTTCTTTTGGAGACAATGCCGCTGACCTTCCTTCTAGTGGTACACTGCCATCTGACTTGTTAATTCAAAGTTCTTGGTAGTATGGACCTAGTTGACTTTTGCAACCAGCTGAATTCTGGTTACATAAATCTCTTAGATATCATGTTGATCCAAAAGATCTCGAATTAAAATCAACTTGTTTAGTTACTTTGCCTTTTACTTCTGTTATCAATTTATTGCCTTATGTTTCGTAGTGGTCACGAGCTGTCTATATTGTTGCTCATATCTTTCGACCATGATTATCTTTTCGCTATCCAACTTTTCTCACCAATTATCGTGCTGCAGAACTTGTAATCTGCAAATATATTCAATTCACAACCTTCATAGAAGAGATAAAGAATCTTACATGCAATAAATTGTGCTCAAAACATATTCAAAAGTTATGTCCCTTCCTGAATCAAGGACTTCTGCGATTAGGAGGAAGATTGAAGCACGCAAACATAAATTATTCTAATAAACTTCCTATTTTGCTCCTAAAAACTCAACGTTTAGTTGATACTTTTATCGATTACTATCATTTAAAATATGCCTATTACGGTCCCATGTTACTGCAATTTCAGATTGTCATGCTCTCCAATTGATTTATTCTCGCTCGAACAAGTGCATTAAATGCTTCCGTGTCAAATCTACACACTTTTCACCGCTCATGGGAGAGCTGCCAGTGTCTTGTTTTAACCCATCACCTCCATTGTTTCACAATGGTATGGACTATGCAGGTCCTTTCCACATAAAAATGTTCACATTTCGTAAACCATCAGTTACTAAGGCCTACCTGTGCATGTTTGTTTGTTTTACCACTAAGACTGCCCATTTAGAGGTCATTATGGACTTGACTACTGTCACCTATATTCATGCCTTTCATCGATTTGTCAATCATCATGGCATACCCACCCACCTTTATTCTGATTGTGGAACTAATTTTGTAGGGGCTTATGCAGAACTGAGACATGTCCTCAAATCATTCAAGACCAATCATGAAGTTCGGCAATATTTTCTCAATTATGCCGCACCTCAAGACATTACCTTTCATTTTTTACCTCCCGCAAGTCCACACTGAGGCGGTTTATAAGAAAATTTGGCTAAAGCGTTAAGTATTTGGCACCTATATTCCTACTCTGAGTTAGGTTATCATCCCCATCACTCAAATCGAAATAATACATAACTCGAGACCCCTCTCAACCCTGTCAGTTAATCCCATTGACTTCATTTTTAACACCTGTGCATTTTCTCGTAGCATTTTTGGAAACATTGGCACCTAGAGCATCTCCTTCACCTACAATCTAGATCCAATTGGACTTCTGGGACTCTGAACCTTGTCATCAATGATCTTGTGTTGATATCAGAACCCACTGCTCCTACCTTACATTGTCCTGTTGGGCAAGTTATTCAATTACATCCTGGTAAAGATGACATCGTTTGCATAGCACATGTCCGCACTTGCAATGACTGGTTGCCAAGCTATTTCACTTGTCTTAATTCTAATTGTTTGTTATTATACCTATACCTTAGTTTATTCTTTTAATTAATTTATATATTTTTAAAAAGGAGTCTGATGGCTCTTGTTAGGATATTAAGTTTATTCTTTTAATTAATTTATATATTTTTAAAAAGGAGTCTGATGCCTCTTAATATTAGTTTTGTTTATAAAAACAGGTTAATTTAAAAGGCCAAAAAACTATTGTCATCAGAATTTACATTTATTTTAATCAGAATTTATATTTATTTTAATTAAAATAAATGTACATTCTGATTACAATAGTTTTTTGGCCTTTTAAATTATATTTATAAACAAAACATAATTTATTTATATAGTTGTAACCCTCTGTTGAACCTTCTTTGCTTATTTTGTCGGTTTAAGGGGGCCTTTATGTTTAGGAATTATTAGTTTTTAAATTCCACGCTCTTTGATTTATAACACTTTTTACATGTGGCAACCAATATCGTTATCACGCAGTACAGATCTAGCTTTCGATTTATCTACATCGTGTCGTTCCAACCACTTTGTCAATTGTTAATTGCTTTGTTAAGTGATTCGCTTACATCTAATTAATTACATCTTAATCTGCCATAGCTGAAGAAGAGATGGAAGCTGCAATCCTTGTATCCTTTGTTCCCTTCCTTCTTGTTGCAGTTTGTCCATTTGATCTTAGATTCTAGCTAACATGGGTAAGTACAAATTTTGTATTCATTTGTTAACCGTAATTATTCTAATAATTTTGAATCAATCAATTGCTATCATATCTTTACAGTTCACATTCAATATTGATAATGTTGATATTTAATTGTTTCATATTCTCAACACAATTTGTTTCTTCTCGCTAGATGTTATAAAATATCTCCAGTAATAATAAACGGTTCATGATTTTGACACTATCTAATGAATTTCCTCAAGTTTATAGAAGTATTCTGTATTAAATGCTGATTGGGTTGCACAAAGCAAAGTATTTAACCAGTGCTTTGACTGTTTGAACTAGAGTGATGAATATGATCGATTTTTAAGCCAAATCATCACTGATAACAAGATATGGGTGTTCCACATTAAACCGGATTTAAAACTACAGTTACTGGCATGGTAGCACAACATTTCCCAAGAAGGTGAAGTTCAAGCAAACAATTTCAATTTGAAAAATCATGTGCACTGTTTTGGAATGGACAGAGGGTCTTACTTGTTGATTTTTTGCATCTTGATGAAACTATAAATGCTGAGACATATTGTGAGACCTTGAGTAAATTGCATTTAGCAAACCAAACAAAAGGCATAGCATGCTTAGTAGGGTAATTGTGCTGCTTCACAATAATGCCTAGCCACATGTTTTTCAATGCACCCAAGATTTCATCATGTCAGTTGGCTGAGAACAGCTGGATGATCCCCCCATACAGTTCAGAGCTCGTGTCTAGTAATCTATTTGTTCTTGCATTTAAAGCAGCACTTTGCCGGTCAGCACTACAATGATAATGACGTCAAAACAGCTGCGTAGCAATGGTTATGTTCTGAGGTGACTGATTTTTATGAAGGCAGAATTCAGAAGCCCTAATATAGCTGGAAATTGTGTAGAAAAATAGTTTGAGGTAATGGCTTCCATATAAAAATAAAATTGTTCAAAAACATTATTTGTAATTTACTAGAAATTTTCATGTTTTACGGGTGAACTATATAACCACTAAGAAGATATAAGTTATTTGGTGAAAGTTGCCCAATAATACTGCTTATACATCATAATTCCATGAATCTTTTCATAAAAATGTGCGGTCCCACAACTTGTTGTTTTATATTTTTATTCATTACAAGGGTTCAAATATTTATAATATATATTTCTCCATTGTTTCTTAATTTATTAATAACACTTAGGTCATTAAATATGTGTATGCAGAGTTATTCAAATTGGAGGCTAATCTTGAATCTAAGTAACCATAAAAGATACGAAATCATTTAAATTACTGCAAAGTTGTCTTATAGGTACAACAAAATGACAATGAGAAAACCATGCTACTTTGATTAATTTTAAAAGTATTTAGAAAAACTAAGCTTTTGAATTTTCATTTTTTTTCTGGCATTCTTATTACAATTAGAGAGAAATTAAAAATAGTTTTTCATAGCAATTTATCATTATTCATTATTTATCATTTTCTGCCACATGTCATATATTATTCTGATCTCCTTGACGAATAAAGAATTATTATTATTATTATTCTTATTAGTATTGTCGAAATTCTGATGTAATGTTTCGTCTTCATGAAACCATCAATTTAATTTTTTTAAATTATGGATAAAGTAAGATAATCACATTATTTAATTGTTTTATGACTCTTACAAATTTTAATAATCCTGTATACTAGGTAGGACTTCTCATGATCAGAAGCAATATCATTTTTAAAGAAAAACTGTCATAAGATATGAAAAGCACTACACTTATAAATAAGAAATTACATCTAACTATATATAGGATGTTCCCAATAAAATAAAAATATTTTTCAGTGTACTTTTTGGATAAATTCTTTTCTTCATTATGATACAATATATGAGGGCGGTTTGATTAGTGAGGTAACTAACATAGAGATGGCACCATAATCTACGCATGTGTGTCATTTATCAAATCTATCATATGGTATAAGACAGCTGTCAAAGTTTCAGCCAAATACATTGCATCCTTTGTTTGTTACAGTTGTTTAAAGTAAACGTGTTATGTTGTTTTGTGAATATGGACAAAAGAAAATTTTGTGCTGTGATTAAACACTTCCATATCGCCAAGAAAAAACCCAAAGAAATTAAAGAAGAGTTAGATAATATTCACGGCGAATCTGCGCCGTCATTTAAGGCAGTTTGTTTCTGAGTGAATAATTTTAATGTAGCCATACAAGTACCAAAGATGAAATAAGATCAGGACATCCAAAAGAGGCTACCATTGATGAAATGATCAGCAAAGTTCATAATCTTGTTTTAAATGATCGTTGATAAAGGAGCATGTGATAGCAGACACCATAGGTATATCTAAAGAACGTGTTGGTCATATCTTACATGAACCCTTGGGTATGAGAAAGCTGTCAGCAAGATGGATGCCATGTCTGCTAACTGTGAACCAGGAACGAATGTGCATAACGACTTCTGAGTACTGTTTGACCCTTTTTAAGCATAATTCCGTTAAATTTTTGTGTCGATTTATTACCGTTGATGAAATGTGAGTACACCACTATACCCCTGAAACAAAAATTCAATTCAAACAATTGGTAGAAGCCAGTTGCAGTACACCGAAGAAAGCAAAAGTGGTTCCATCAGCTAACAAGGTTATGATCATCGTATTTTGGGATGCTCGTGGTGATATCTTTATAGATTATCTGCAAAAGGGCAAAACAATCACAGGTGAATATTATGCGTCATTATTAGACCAGATGATTGAAAAATTAAAGGGAAAACAACCGCATTTGGCAAGAAAGAAAGTGTTGTTTTATTATGATAATGCACCAGCTCATTTATCGAACATTGTCATGGCAAAATTAGTTGAATTGCAATTTGGAACTTCACCATGCACCTTACAGTCCAAATTTAGTTCCATTTGACTTTTTCTTGTTTCCAAACTCGAAAAAATGATTAGGTGGAAAGCGATTTTCATTTAATGAGGAAGTGATTGTAGAAACAAATGATTATTTTAAGGCGTTTGATTAGTCCTGTTATAGTGAAGGCATTAAATGACTTGAACATTATTGGAACAAATGCATTAAGTTGAAAGGGAACTATGTCGAAAAATAAATATAAAAAAGTTGAATAAAGTACCTTCTTTTTTACTACTTACCTTAATTTTCTGACCACCCTCGTAAATATTCAAAAAAGTGTCCAAAAATCCTGTGACAGACTTTATTTGAAAAATCGACCACGATATACAGCTAAACTGACCAAAAACATGAATTTCTTTTTTATTAAAAGTTGTTACTTATGTAGTTATAAAGAGATATACAGCAGAATAACAAAATTTGAAAACGTTCATGTCCATTAAAACTTTTTGACTTATTTTTGGCTGTATTAATAAACCTTATAATACTTCATACTTTTTTTAACACCTGTATAATCCATACTCTTATTTTGACAAGTACGATTTTTGGAATTGTTTGAAGCACCAGGCTGATGTATATACAACTATGTCAATAGCAATTTGACATTTAAAAGGAATATCTTTAGATGATTCGTTTGTTTCATCATTCAAAGCATGCTCATCTAATTTAAGGTTTATTACTGAAGGGTTCAAAATTCTCTTGAGGGAAGTTTTACCTAAAGTATTGTTCTTTTTTGTATTAACCCATTTTCGCACATTTTCACACAGATTCACAAGCATAAATGTCTATAATAATACAAGCACAAGGAAGCAGCAGTGCACAAATATCAGGTTAGAAATGTAATAACACATTCAGAAAATAAAAATTTACCAAATGATATAATATGAATCATAACATGTCTCAATTACATTTTTTAGGAATGTTACAAAAAGAATTATAATTTTTTTGAGTACATGGATTTAAAATTAAAGAAAATGAGAAAATATTTTTAATGTGCCATCCAGAAAAGCCAATTTTTATAAGCTTAAGCTTATAAGCCATTGTTATTACATTAACTATATAGTTTCTACGAAGTTGATTGTAAACGGATATAAATTTCTATATTCACTCTTCATAAAACAAAGTCATCTATAAAAATAGTCATTTCTACACTGCTTTCTTGAAACATTAGCAACAAACTCTCTGTATTCTCACAAAGTCCTGAGTTTATATGCGCCAAATCATCATTGATCACATACAGCTGCCCTTTATGCACTGCTTCCTGCATATACTCGCATCCTTCCTTTAACTGCCTATCTATTTTCTTTCCATTCCTGCACTCCTGCTAACTGTAGATTTCACATTTGTAGTAACAAATTTCAACAGATTTCAAGTTGTTTGCATTTAAAAAATGAATAATCGACTATTTTGTAGTTAGCAGGTTCTTTAATTAATTTAAACATAAGCGCATAATGACATAAAATTGCTTTTTTGTTCTTGTAATAGCATTGATGGCTTGCTTTAAGGTGAAGGAGTCAGCACACATGCACGAAATAGTAACTGCAGATGTGTTTCCAAATGGTAACCACTTTCCAAATGTCCTAAGTTGTTACCATATCAGCAATTCAAATTAGTCGTTAAATGTTGTACATATCATCTGGTAATTATGAATGACGTAAACAATTAAATATAGTGAAACTTGCTAAAGCAGAAATCCGTCGGACTATAAAATTTATTCTGTTTTCCTAGGTTTCAGCATTTTCTACTTCTGTTTTATATTTGCAGAGAACAATACAAAGTAACATTATTTACATTAATGATGTGTAAATTGAGAAAAAACTGGTAATAAGTGATAGTTTAGAACTGTAAATTAAATTACAATAGACACTTTTTTTTCTAACAAAGATTTAATGTTAATTTTTAGAAAAATATTAATTTATTCATTGAACTCATCATAAACATTCTTTAAAGATATCACTGCTTCTTCATAAGTTTATTTTTTAAATAATTTAAGACTTTTGTTTCAATATTAATATGATGTATTTAGTATTTCCCAGTTTTAACAAAAATTTCTTTTAATGGCAACGGACAATAAAAATAACATTCAAATATCAAAACTAAAACTAACAATCACATTATTAAATCTTATATTTTATGACCTAATAAAACTGATATTTTATTATATAGGTTGGCATAAATAAACATTATTAGCAATATGATAACAAAACACTAAACAAGTTATTTTGTATCTGAAAAAATAAATATGTAGTATCAAATTTTATTATTACAGTTTTAAAAGATATGAAAGTTACTTTAGGAATTGATGAATTACAATTTATAGTTCATTTTAATGTGTATTTTTAAATTAACTATTAACTTTGTTTTCATATTATGAGAGGTTTCCACTTTATTGTATAAAATCTAGTGTAATTTGGATGGGGACTATACAATTTTTTCTGTACATGCAGTTTTGACTTTATACAAGTTTCACTTTAATAAGTTTCACTGTCATAAGTTTAAAAAAAAAGTGTTATGTACCAATTAAATAATTGATAAAAGAAACCACTTTTTAATTTTATCAACTGTATGTAACTAAACTGTTTGGCGTGTTTGCTTCAAATATTTAAAAATTTAGAAATAAACGATTTTAATTTCTTAATACTGCATACCATGGAAACTTCACTCCTACTTGATATTTTGAAATGGAGAAAAACGATCTTTATACTCATGGGATGCACTGAATTCTGTGATTACTTATCCATCGAGCTGTGTGTTGACAAATAAAATAGTTATAAATGTAATTTTAGATTACAAAGTTACAAACTTTTGTAGTATTTAATATTGAATTAGACTTAATAATTTTTATAATTTCACTAGAGCCTACATAAAGGAATTTCACGAACAACTCGTAAAAGACGATTAAATGACCACAAATTTTCAAAAAAACCAAAACAGCATAGAACTGAAATTAATAGAAAAGTAATAAATAAAAATACAAAATTTACAAAACAACGTATTAAACCGGAAAATGATTGTACATATGTAGAATGTGAAATATATACACAAAGTAACAGTGGTACTTCAGAAGAAGAGGAAAATGAGGATGATGAAGAAGAACGTTGTGCTGCTACCTACTGTCTCTTACCAGCTAGTCAAGAAGTTGATTGGGTGCAATGTGATGGTGGTTGTGAACAGTGGTTTCATATGGCTTGTGTTGGATTATCTGCTCAAGAAATCACTGAAGATGAAGATTATTTTTGTGTACTTTGTTCTCAGAATAGCACAGATTTTGTTGAACTACAGAATTCTCCTGAAAGTATGTCACCAGAAATCCCTTTATCGCCAGATTCTACACAATCGGAAACTCTTTTTGTATAAAATAAGACATTTAATAAATTTTAAGTGTCGTACAAATAATATTAGTAAGTACAAAGCCTGAATATTTAACGATTTCTACAAAAATCTGTTAAGAAATGTAGGTAATTATACATAAATACTTTATAACTTGATTTGTGATAATTTTAGATGTAATTGTAAAATTTTTTATAGATATAGTGTTTGTGTGTTTATATGCAATATTTTATTGTTAATTTTTATGTTCTATTCCTAAATATTGCAACAGAAAGCTTTGTGACTCTGTATAAGCATTTATACTGCAATATTTTGTTTATTTTTTCTATACTAATTGTATAAACCGGTATTATATAAAAAATGTGATTTCTAAAGAAGAAAGTAAGCAATATAGTATAAGCCATTTATATTCATTTTTGAAATACGCTAATTTATATGTGGTATGATCAGGTGGTATTTTATTATTGACCACATTTATTGTATATAGCTACGAATGAATGCTTGAATATAATTACAAATTTTGAAGTATGAAACTTTTACTTCAAGTTTTGCTTGGTCTAAAGCTGAGATATGCCATAAAACTCATATTAATTGTTTCCTAAGGAGATATCAAAATAGTGATATAAGGTAAGTGCCTTATTTTGTAAAACAAATATTGCAAATAAAATATTTGAAAATCAAAGCTTTGACAAAAGTAAGTTATTATGAATTAGTATTCAAAAATCTCCAACTACGAAATAATAGAAATTAATTTAGGAGTTAAAATATTTAACAAAAGTTTCTTTATAGTTTTTTGGTAGATCTTAATTTTTTCCAAGCAGAACCTATCCCAAAAATTATTTTTGACCATTGTATACTAATCGAAGGCATCGTAATTTATGTTTATCATGTATTAATTTTAGTATTTTGTCGAACTAATTAAATTAGTTACCACCGTGTTTATGTATTTTTTCGGTTATAGAAATATTTTCTGTTTATGTTAATGGCACCTGGCATTCATTTAAGTCAACTTTTATTTATTGTATATACATATAAATACATTTTATAATGTTAGGTAATTCTTTAAAACTTAATTTATTTATGGTCTCATGCAGGTTTGTTTAACCCTAGATTGCAATATGTTTAACCATTTTGTTATCTTCATATCTACACTAAAAATAATAATTACATCAATTGTAATTTTAATACTGCATTTTAAGTTTATTTATTTATTCAAACTATATGACCTAATTTCAAAAAAGACATTAAGAGAATATTTTTATAATAATTATTTAATTACAAACACCAATCTAGGATTAATTACATTCTTGGTATCGCCTAAAAATATTAACACAAAAGTCCCTAACTTTTTTTCAGTTGTAAATTTTGTGAAATAAAAATTCATTAATTTTCATGCCAATGCCCCATTATTTATGTTAATATTAAGTTCAATTTTTAATCACTTAACATTTTTGCCTCAATATATTTTGTTCTTAAAGTGCTTTCATTCCATATATCATGTTGGTAAATTATTTATTTTGTATAATAATGTGCAACTTTTCATATTTTGAGGCTTATGGTAGTGATAATAATCTTATAATAAAAGATCAAACTGATATTGAAAATAAAAGTATCACATTATTTCTTAAGATTTATAATGCACTTCACCATTTCTCTCTTTTATTATTTCAAATTTTTCAGTTAATCTTTGTTTTGCACATCACAAATAAATGTAAAATTCATTGCTAGTCTTGTTCTAATTAAAACTACTATGAAAAAACTTAGAAGGCCACTTGAAACTTTAATCACATTTATATTTTTAATGTATTTGTAATTTTGAGATTGTTCAATCAACTTTCGATATGATGTTTAATGTAAAAATGACAATAAGAATATGTGATCTGTATATAAACTGATCTAATCTAATTTAATTGAAATATTTCCATTATGAGCAAGTATTTCAATTCTTTATTAAAACTTGCTTGTACATTGTTTTTGAAAGAAATATGGTAGTACAATTAAAAATAATCACCTTATATGTTACCAGTGTGTATCCAGTATTACATATAAATCTTTCATTGTTAAAAATTATTCTGAAACAAGTCTGCCATTTTTGTTTTTGTCTTTTTTAAGCTATTTTATAGTTCTTCAATTATTTTAACATCTGATATTGGAATGCTTAATAGACCATGATTTTTAAATAGTATTGATCCAAGTGTTTTGATTTCTGTTCTTCCCATTTTCATCAAAATTTGATTATTTCAATTAATTTACTATATTTTACATTTATATAATACAAGGTAATTCAAAACGATTCATTGGATTTTAAATGCATACAGTTTTTAAGTTTATTAATAAATAGTGATTCGTAGAATAAAGAAAAGACTGTCTAAATTTTATTTTTATAGTTTATAAATGTTATATGTGGCTTGCATTGGTCACTTAGATTACTTCCAAATGATAATTAAATCCCTACTGCATATTATTAAGCATGTCATCAACAACAACATAGCATTACAAATGCAAATTTTGACTTTATCTAAAGTTATGGATGAGCAACACATATACAGTATTCTTAACGTGCCACCATAGAAAAGGTTGTAAGTGATCAGATCTAAAGACCATCTGATACTTAACCAACCTTTTATTAAGATAATGGTGAACATTGATTTACATTTTTCTAACTCCAGCACAAAATTCTTTATTTACCTGTTGTCATTTTCACTATGACTACTTTGTGCATGTCCATATGTACTTGTGTACCACATGCAGCCATCGAGCTAGGTCATTTGAAAATTCATGAAGTTTTTGTTTTATATGATGTGACGTATATTATTATTATTATGTTAATTTTTATTGAACTATGTTATAATGAAATCGGATGAATTATTTTGAATTATTCTACGATATTCCTGAAAGCAACAGTTATAAATAAGCTTTTTTTCTAGTTGCAAGTACTTGAGCTTTAAACGTGTCAATTATTTTCTTGCTCTTCATTATTCTACTTTTAGTTTCTCTTTTTATTCTTTTGAAGTTATTACGAAGTTGCCACCTAAAGTTAGTAATACGTACACATTTTTAAATTTTTCTTCTGATTTTGATAAATTATAATATACTATAATATAATAAATAATATATAATAACACTAATATGAATATGATAATAATTGAATAATTGGAAGTAAAATTTAAAATTTGATAAGTACACATAATTGGTAACAAATGCAAAAATTACCAACATTTTGTTTGCTATAAACATTTGTTTAACAGAACTGACAAATTTAATGTATTAGCAAATAAATTTAAGGATGAGTTATGTATCTATGTAATATTGTCCAACTAGCCCTATTGAATTGAAAACATTCAGGCATATGCATATATGTATGGTATTCAAAAGTCACACTAAAGTATACCCAATTTTATTTTAGCAAAGCTACATGCAACAATTGGAATTTATTATGTATGTCATTTTAAGTTTTTATTCTATTACATATGTATATATTCTAATTGTAAAATGAACACAAAAATTATAAATAATCCTGTAATCAGTTCCATTCTTCTAATAGAAATATATACATTTATCTATTTCCATATCACTTAATTTTGAAAATAAATCTCACTTTGCATGTTATAAGTTTGTTATAAGACATTAACAAATTATATTTTTATTGATATAGATGTTCATTATTACTAACCATTAGTTGTATATGTACTCATTAAAAGTGATCATAAAATATATATTACTTCATGTAAATTAATCTAGAGTTGAGATTTCATGAATTCATTATAACAGAGTTATACTGTAGTGACAATATCTTACACAAACTAAACTTGGAATTTTTATTTCTATTCCTATTATAATTTTATTATCATATAAAAACAACTCTTGTTTTAAAGCTTTTCCAATACTTGAAAATAAATGGTGGCATTATTATTGGAAAATGTTTAATGGGTGTTTTAGTAATATTGAATTTGTTATATCAATTTTTTTTGTTTAATTATAAATATATTGATACTAAAATGCAGTAACAATTTTATTCTGATTAAAATACAATTTTAAAAAATAAGAATCCAAACTCTAAAGAACTTGGAGTACCCATCCATTTTCTTTTTTACAAAATATTGAAAAGATAAGTAGGGCAATTTCACCTTTGTCTGAATCTTATAATACTATGTAAAATTGATATCTTGTTTTAGTATATTACATGTGAGATATTAGTATGATGATTAAATATTCAAATTAGCAATTTTATTGTATCAAATTCCTAACTTATCTTAAAAAACTAAACTTTAAATTTTTCATTTTGACCAATTGTGATATATTTTGTAACTAATATGAATTAACTTCTTGATTATGTAATATCTTGAATGAAAATATCATCTAATGGATAAATTATTTAGGAAAATGTATCATTTTCTATGTATTGTTTAAAACATTTTAATAGTATCTAGAGATATTTACTTTAATGATACTAAACTCCTCCTTTGTGTCGATTGGAATAAATTGCATTTGTTGTGCCAATGATAACTTGTGTTCAAAAAAGGTGCTAATTCAATAAGGCAAAATTTGTTTGCTTCTGTAATTGCTTAAATTGTTAGATATGATACTCTTATTAACTCTTACTAGAAAAGGAATATGTGAATGTTCTTTAAAAGTTATTCTTTACGGACATATTTATATACAGGGCTTTCATAAAAGGACTGACTAGTTTATTGTTTGAAAAAGTTGTACTTAAAATAGAAAATTGACAAAACTAAATACATAAATATGGACTACATTAATGTAAAATATTTT
>JAHWXV010915307.1:0-13450 GCA_024586415.1 Phrixothrix hirtus | reverse complement strand
TATATATATATATATATATATATATATATATATATATATATATATACATATTATACAAAAATATAAAAAATAAATATTAAATAAACATGAAATGATTTAACTTTGTTTTCAATTTCCTTGCCTATCGTAAAACATTTATCGTTTTATTAAAATGCATCCGAAAAGTAGCTTGTTAAATTTTAACTTTCTTTTATTTTAAAATAGAAATCAATCTCGTACAACTACTGTTTCCGTTTCCTATTATGAAAAAGCAAATGTGATTTTCAAAGATACCCTCAAAATTATATAAAAGTCCATTTCAATATTTGTTAAAAAATAAAACGGAGAATTATGATATTGTATTTATTGTAAACACGCATTATAATAAATATTGGCCAATTAGGGAAATGAAAGTTTCTGATGCGTCTCGTAAAGTATGTGTGTACGTTACATAGGTATTATATACACGCTTACTTATGTTTGTATTTACAAAGCTTCTGTAATTAATTGTAGAATGAAATTATTACATCAAATTTTTCTAGCGTGTCATTTATATAACCTAATTGTTTTTCTCTACAAGATGTATGCCGCTTATTATTATGAGTTTTAAATACTTCATCACAATTGTTACGCCACACTATATAAAAGATATAAATTATAAGCCACTGACTAGATTCAGTGGGAAAATTTATTAACACAGATCGTGGTTTACTTTTTAAATTTATTCAATTTCTGCAAGAGAAGGGCAATACGAATATAGTTTTTAATCATATGTTACAAATACGTGGAATACTAAATTTAATTTTATTGTAGAGGAACGAATGGACTTTAAAGTCAGATGAGTTATTTACTGTTATTTTATATTTGGTGTTCAATCACAGCTGGTGATTCTCACCAGAGCTATAAAATATTTCATTACGATCGTTTAATCATGTAATAAAATACTGCTCCCATATGAAATGTTCATGTACTTTTCAAAATACAAATTTTACCAACAGCTGATATACTATAGACAGATGTTTCTTGTTTTTGCACAGGAAATTTTCTTTGAATTCACAATAACTACCGTAGAAGTCGCTTCACTGATTGCCCATCGAGGCCGCTCATTTAGCGAACTTAAATACATCGATCACATGGCAACATCGCTATTTAGAGTCGCATGAGTTGAATCCGGTAAACTGTTCGCACTATAATCGCTATAGCGCTCCCGTCTTGACATACAGACAATATTTTAAGGTAACCGCATCGTTGTTTTAACTCATCATTTTGTGAGTTCACGTGTTGAAATAAATCAAGCAACTTGTCCTGGTTGTAAAATGCGGTTATTGGATATAGAAAATATTTATCGGAAACGTTATAAGGTGCATGAAGAAAATACCACGAGTAATTCAGAGATCAGGAGGTGGATCGAAAACTTAAATGAAGATGGCGAAAATTTGCAAATCAAGCAAAAAAGTGATTATCTGTCTATGGTCAACAATGATGTTGGCTGTAGTTCCTATATTTTCCACCAATGTCATGATCATTATTCCACAAAATTGAGTCAAATCGCTTTCATCATAGGTGGCATCAATTTTCGATGTTTGTTTTGTGACTGAGACTTCGAGCTGCGAAAATTTCCTTGGCCCTCTTGGGTAGAACTACTATAATCATTTCGTCATGAATTTTGCTAAATTTGTAAGAGTTCCACCGCCAGTAGGGATTTTTAGCGTGCCAAGTATCACATTGGTATAGGATCTACGATTTTACTTCCTTATTCGAGAAGAAGGCATGCTTTTTCAATTTTTTTCCGCTGAAAAATATACTGACTTCAATCAGGTTTGAACCCGCGTCCCTTGGATATATAGGCCAACATGCTAATCACCGCACCAATCGGAATCGGCATGGCATGCAGAAATTACTGCCTCGTTACGAAAAGTAGGTGCATTAACTTTGAATAAAACAATAGTGTGTTCAAAAAATATCTGAAGGAAAATTCCTTTATTTATTTACAGGTGTTTAACACTGTTTCCTCTTCAGATTTTACACACTTCTTGCAGCGGTCCCCCCACTTTTGAAAACATTTTTCGAAGCCGCCTTTTGGTATGAATTGCTGGTGCGCCGCCGTTTCTTATATGATGGGTACTCTAGATTCTAATTCTTAATGGAATTTTCAATTTCGGAAATAGCCAAAAATGAGTAAGAATAGAATAGTAGAGATGATTACATAACTGGAAAGTGTTGTTTTTCGCCAAGAAAATCTGAATTATTTCAGAAGAATGATCGGTTGCATTATTGTGAGCAAAAAAACGCATTCAACATGACTTTAAATTTGCTGAGCACTTGTCTTTGATTTTGTCGGCAGCGGAGATGACAGAAGTTTCTATTATGAAGACTGAACTTTGATTTCTAGTCATACACATACGCACCAGCGATCCCAGGCTTTAGAAACTTCAAAACGGATTTGATTTTAGTCAAAATGGAATGTAACAAAGCAATACTTATTCCAACATCTGTTTCAATATCCTAGACAGTAGTTCGACAGTCCTCCATGACCAAAGTTTCCACTTGCTGGATAATTTCAGCTTTACAGCTTGTTGAGAGCCTTACAGTACACAACTTGCTCTTCACTGGCTGGCAGGCATCTTTAAAGCGATTTGTGGCACTCGTGGCATTGTCTCCAAAAGCTTAAATTTTACAAACAAATTTCTACCAAATTTTTCTATCATTTTAAAACTCGTAAAATTCGACGCGTACTCAGTACAGGTACTTACTCATAAGTTAAAACACAGCGACTGATGCGTTATAAACAGACGCCCTCAATCGGTGCGCACCATGTAATACAGGTCAACCCCTGCATTACATTTCACCGCGCATGAAACCAAAACGTCGGATAGATTTGAAAAAACCTCATACATTGGAGAATGTCGCTGTCGAACGGACTTTCGTTTACCCCTCGGCGAACAAACTTCCCAGGAACTGCACACTTGTAAATAATATTATTTTCATTCATGAATACACATTTACTACAGCGGGGTAGCTTCCTCACACAATATCCGACAGTGAGTAGGACAAAATCCCGAATTTGTAATACAAAGTAATAGCCAAAATATAAGTGTAAGTGGCGTGCAGTTCTTAATGGTGCCATTTTGGGGTCTTATTTATTTAGCAGAAATGTTGATACGTCCAATATATCAAAATGCTAAACGACGTTTATTAACACGTTTGAGTGGGTTCAATTTATAGGAAAACCAAAATTTGTCTTTTCAGCACGCCTTCTGTCCATCGTTTAAAGTTATGTAGTTCAACAATGAAATTCCCTGAAAAATGGTTTGGGCCTGGAATAAAAGTGCCGATATCAAGGCTTCCTAGAAGCCCGCATTTAACAATTTGTGACTTTTTGGCCATATTTGAATCAAAACGTATACAACCGAGTAGATCATAGCATAAAAGTGCTGAAACAAACTCCGCTAAGCAACATAGGAGAATCCTATTGATATGATTCAACATTGTTGTGGGGGTTTAGGAGACAATTAAACAATTATATGTAGGAAGGTGGGGGCTATGTTGAATAAAACTATTAGTACTTATTGTATTTGCATCCATTTGCAAAAAATTGTTTAATAGTACATGTTTTTGCTCATAATAATCGCTGTGTACAATATTTTATATTTTGACTTCACTTGTTAATTTTACAATTAGCAAAGATGTTATACAGTATGAATTCTTCCTGCATATTTTAGTTACGTATCCCTTACATCGGCCAGGTTCTGCGACAGCATTAAAAATAGTATTCGGCAGTATGCCACGCAACTTAGCGGAGAAAGAGGTTTAGTTACTTTAAAGCTATTCTGTAATAATTGGTTAGTTGGTTTTTGGTGAATTTAATTACAACTATTTAGGAAATTAAATTGATATCAAAACGATGCTGTAAATAATTTCTGATTTAATATGCCGGCATCCGATTAATGGTGGTATGAGTATCCATTTAACGGACTGTGAAAGATAGGCAAACGCATATTTTCTTACAAATTCTCTGTGCGCTGGAGTCTACTGTATCTTAGCACTATCGCGTTGGTTCATTTTTTAATTTCTAAACTAAAATACCTAAGGGATAAGTTTCTCACCGTGGCGGGAACGATTATTTTACAGGCGTGCTTCTTTTCGAAACTTGGTATATACAGAATGCAGGCAAATTTGACATTTAAGTTGTAACAAATCATACAATTTTCGTTCTTAATTTATCTAAAATCGCAAATTCCGTTTAACTTTAATTTCTAAACTTATAGTCTCTAACAACGATTAAATATGAAAATTCAATTTATCTAACTCAACTTTAATATATTTTGAAGCAGGGCGATTTAACATTACTATCTATTTCAAATATAAATTATTCAGGGCTGGGCAGGTAAAATCGGTCCCATCTCATTTTATATGATTTAGAAAGAAATTGTGTTGGCTAACCTATTTACATGTGTTTACTGTTATTTCTGTTGCGTTAAAACTGCCCTACTGTTGTAAAGAGTTGTTTTGTACAGTAAATAAGCATGGATTATACAATAGCAGAGCAAATATTCATTGTAGGGGCGTATATACAGACCAGCTCTATCAAGGAATCACGTAAATTATGCCAAGACAAATATCCGCTTCGGCCACTACCAGTGAAAAACAGTATTCAAGATTTTGTGAGAAAACGGCGTACGGCTAGATTCGTTACAAATGTAAAAATAAACAGAACGCCTTCTATCCGGATACCTGAGTTAACGGCGCAAATTACTGAAGTGATAACTAGGAGTCCTCAAAATCTATCACGAAATTGGCTCAGCAGGTTCATGCGAGTAGGAGAACTTGTGGACGTGTGTTCAAATCTTTAAAATTTATACCATACCGAATGACAACTGTACAATAACTGAAGGATCTTGATAAGGATAAACTTGTACATTTCTGCCACTGGTTGTTGAACATGGTTACAGATGGTTATGTGGACCCGCTGATGTTTATCGTTAGTTTCATCTATCGGGATATGCCAACTCCCAGAACAGTAGGTAATAACCGAGACAAAATCCTAGCCTATTGTTCGAGCAACCTCATACGACCAAAAGGTGGGAGTGTGGTGGGCTATAACTGCGAAACGCATTATTGGTCCACTATTCTTCGATAACACAGTCAACGCAGATGTCTACTTGACCTTTTTGCATGAAATGTATCCCCAATTGACAGAAGAGGAGCGTAATTACTGCTTCTCTCAACAAGATGAAGCAACATGTCACACATCTGAGAGGTCACTTGCCCGTATTCATCAAATCTTCACTGAAGACCGGACTGTGAGTAGTGGCTTATGGCAACTGCGATCACCAGATTTGTCGACTTGTGACTTTTATTTATGGCGATACTTGTAGGGAAAAGTGTACAAGCAGAATCTCCATTCCATCGATGAACTGAAGGATAACATCAAGAATTGCATCCGCTCTATCACCCAGGAGGAATTAACATGTGTTTTATAAACCTGTTAAGACGTGCATAGAAGTGTTTAGATGCAGGTGGAGGGCACTTTCAACATTTATTATGAAGGTAAATACAGGATACATTCATTTGTGCATTTCATTCCATTTCAAGTTTGTTTCAAATCAATATAATAACACGGGCCGATTTTATCTGTCCAACCCTGTATTGTGAACCTTCTATATACTATGTGCCATCTATGGTATAAAGAACATAACCGTACACGTAACAGTAATGCCAACATTATATGAGGGGAAGCACGGCATTATGCGTTTTTGTCTGCTAAGCTGTGTTGGTCAACCTGGTACATTTTTTCCATAAGAACGTTGTTTGTTAAGCTCGCGTAAGTTTACGAGTTAATTAAAATTAAATCAACAATAACGAGCGCTTTTATTTTTACCCAAGGGCGTGTCGAAATTATTCAATACGGGATAGTGTAAAACTTTTAAGAGTAAGCGACTAAAAGCTACTACGAATCAACTGATCGCATCTTTGGAAAAAATGCGTCCTTGAATATTTGTCCTGAATAACGTAAACTATGTGCAATGGTTTATTTGTACTACTTAAAGCAAAGTTCAGCATTGCATCTTGATATTTTTACCGAGTTTAATAGAGAAAACATGTCAGCAAAATAAACAGGAGAAGTTTTTCTAGGATGGCGCACGATCAAATCCATAACCAACGCAACAAAATGATCAAAAAGATATCAGCAATGATGTTTCTTCTAAACCAAGATAAGGGATTGCTAAACTGGACGATCGCCCACTTAGAATTAACAAGTTTTACCAAAAATTGATGGCACATGTTTCTTGTGGTAGCACTTAAAGAGCATGATAATATATTCGAGGATGATAATTTGGCAGTCGAAATCTGTAAAATAGTTGTTTCTGAAGAATTCTCAAGGTCTGTCATGTTTTCTTACGATATAGAGGAAGAGCACCTTATACTAAAGTGATCACCGATATATAACGCCATAAAATGAAACAACCTCCCTTTGATGAGTTAAGGAAAAACGAATATAAAGTCACAGGGCAAGCAAAAGATCATTGGCCTTAGAGAGCACAGCAATCTCTTAGGAATACTTTATATTACTACATAAGTCAGGCAGATGTGCATCGAGGGGCTTTTTCTCATGAAAACAATTCATGTCCACCGCCTATAACTGAGCTTGGAAAATTCGAAAACACTGCCAGAAATCTGATATTGTCTCTTATATTGCGCAAACAAGCGGTTTTAGTGTAGACTTTACAAGAGCCTGAAGTTTAAGCTTCTATAATTGATGGAGCAGCTTTAGTTCATATGATAGCTTTACATGAGTACTTTGACTCCGTCTCCGCAGCTCATACCAAATGAGGACGATATTATGGTTGACTAGTACATCAATGGAAGTGTAAAAACCACCACCAGAGAGTAAAGGCTAATGTCGCAATACTAAAGATGTTCAGTAAGTTTATAACTCAGTGCGACAATAATTTTTGCGCCCTTGGTAATCAAACCACTTGCATCTACAAGAATGCCTTCAGCATTCGACTTACCGCATTCCATTCCCCCATGAAGAAGTTCAAAGTTTAACGTGGAGAAAGCAGAGCATTCCAAGATCGGCACGAAAGATAGTGATGTGACTGTAATTATGGGACTGGATGACATATTCATACGGGGATACATACGGTGATTTGTTTTGGGGGTATTAGAAAAAGTAGCGCTGGGAAAGTATGGATGTCCTTTCCTGAAGCAGACTAAGATTTTTGAAATTATTTAAACGTCTCGATTATTTTTAATTATTTAGCGGTTCATTGTGGTCAAATGCAATTCTTCAATCTCTGCAGTTAGTGTTAATGAGGCAAGGCAAACACCATTCTGCTAGTTCAACGGGTCCATAAAGAAAATTTCTCCCGCAAGTGAGGTACTCTTTAATCATCTCAAAAGAGCACTGTCTTCAACGCCAGATAGATACCAAGTATCCATGGAGCTGTGGATATAAGAAAAATGGTAATGGTTATGAGCCTCTTTGGTCTACAAATAAGGATAAAACGATAAACTTTAAGAACTGATTGCTTGAAAATGCAAAACGTGAGTGGTAAAAGTTGCACAATCTTCGAGCCAATCAGTTTTTCATCCTTAAGAATTATCGCAAACTACTGTAGTCCTACTCGTATATTATTTTCACTCAAACAACATGTTTAATTCTGAACATGCATTAGCATAACATGCTTAGAACAAACACAACTTATTTTTATAGCGAATTAATTGTAATTTTTATAACATTGATAACAATTGATTGATGCTATTGTTCTATAGAAAAAACACAGAACTTTTGAATCTGGTCAATGTGCTTTACACAGTTTTGGGCTTATTATACATATTTTTTGAGAAGGTTTTTACCTTCGTTTGAATATTTGCCTTTATCGAATGAAAACCGTTACTACCCAAAATACACACAATATTTCTTAAAAATCATTTTATTATTATTAAAATGGTATAAAAGATATTAAAATTAGATGTAAAGTAAAGGATACACGAGCGCTGAAAGACATCAAGGTTGTATCACTTGATTATCGTTTTAGCAACGCCATCACGGGGGACTAATGACCGTTGCAGGGTGCAAAATTTAACACTGGAAACCGGAAGTGAAGTATTTTATGCCAAATCAACAGATTATAAGGTCTAAGGTTATTCATAGAAAGTTTTGAAAATGTATTTCCTTATAAAATACGAAACATTGCGATCTATGGTCTAGCTGTAAACATTGTTTGACCAGTGATGTTTTATATTGCTGCTTACATGATTGAAAGCAAGAAAAGATCCGTAAACACGTGACCCTACCGAAGAAATAGATTTTGCATCAAGAGTTTTTCTCTTTGTCTTATTTCACGTAGAGCTCTTGATTTGACTTTTATAGAGTTTTTGTTTGAAAATATTATATGCTAGCAGAAGAAATAAAGAATATGTCGCCAAATATTCGTCAGAATATTTTCATCTGCGATGCTATACACGGCGAGAGTTAATATTGCTAGGTTCTCAAAGGATGCATAGGTAATTAAAGTAGAACATAAAAATATAAAAGCATTAAATACTATCAGTGGATGTATACCTCTTTCACCTTATAATTGCACTTAATAATATAGTCAAAGTAGATCATAAAGTGTGCTTAAAAATTTAATTGCCCAATACAATTTTATGTACGTACTCGAAAATCGTCGGGTGCAAACTTAAGTGCAACCAAAAATGTACAAAGGACAAAACATTCAACGATCATGCTGTAAAAATAAACAAGCCTTGAACGAGTACTGTAAATGAAATTGGGCCATTAATAATTTTTTCACCTGAGATACACATGGAGAACGTCAGGTATCAATGATTCCTTATACGGACATTATTAGCATACCAAGTTTGCACAACAAATTGTGTAGTAAAATCAATATAATCGTAAAGATGAGAAAGTTAATAGTGAGAGTAATAATTTGTTATTAAAACAATTATTAAACAAATTCAAATCATTACTTTGTAGTCTACTTGGTATAGAATTAGAATCTGCAATGCATTTATTTAATGTTTCACAAATAAGTAGGAATTGGTTGATACCAAAAATGTTTCCACGCACAATGAATTGAAGGTTTTGAATTTACAAAAAAATAGTACCTTTGTGAACTACGAGAAACTTGGATCTACTTATTATTTTCAATTTATTTATTAAATAGGGGGCGAAACATTGAGTTTTAGTAAAAAATGTGGATTTGACAGCAATCAGTCGGAAGTAATTTCTCTAAACTTAACTTGAGCGTGAAAGCCACCTTTAAGGTTCTGGTGGCAATAAAGTATTATTCTAAAAAACCTTTTATTATTTTATATAATTATAAAATGAAACAATAAATTAGAGAAACATCGAGAGATTTATTAAAACTGCTTATTTATCTTCGGACCATGAAAACTTTTTATTTTTATAACTTATCGGGTTTAAATTAATTAATTTTATGAATGAATTTAGTTACCTACTCTTTCAATGAATTTTAAGACATGTTGGTTTTGAATATTTAGTGCTTAAATAATATATATGTACTTCTCTATAATTAGTAGATAAAACAGACAATTTTCTTATAATTTCCATATAAGATTGTTCAAAATATATAAAGAATGAATTGAAGATACACGTACTCGTGTGAAAGTAGCGCTTGATGGACATCACGGATGAACCATCCGATATCGTAATCCCACCCTTTCTTATACTTAGCGTATATAACCTCTGGTCCATCCTCAGACATTACAGTCACCACTCGTCGTCTTCGCAAGCATCATGAATACATATACCGTGGTAAGGACATTTATTTTCTGGAACCGTCTTTTTGGTGGATTACGTGTGTTTTATCAGTGCTTTTTTGGATTAAATTTGCTTGACGTGCATTTAGTGATTTAAATAGAATAGTGATTCTAGATTATTTATTTTAAAATTGATTTTTTAAAATTATTTATGTACTAATTCTCGTCGAAACTCGTTAATGTTAAATACCTTTAGTTTCAGATCATTTACCACAATAATAATGTGTTTATGTTTTCAGTGCATGGCTTTGGCCATGGCCATGGCCGTGATGGCCGAACCGCCATCGGGATATTCCTACGCCAGGCCTGGAGGTGGAGGTGGGCACGGATTCATTGGAGGCGGCGGCGGAATATCTGGTGGACTGTCCGGCGGTGGTGGATACACAGCCGTATCTTCAGGATATCAAACATCTGAGGGTGCAAGCGTCGACCATGCTCTTTTAGAACAAGTTCGTCAAATCCTCCTTAAAGAAGAACAATCTTCTCATAGCGGCGGAGGCGGAGGTGGAGGTGGATTTGGCGGAGGCTTTGGAGGTGGAATTAGTTCTTCTTATGGAGCACCATCTCCTCAATACGGAGTGCCATCTTCCTCGTACGGAGTTCCACAGTACGCCAGCCGCGTTGTCGGTATCGATCTTGAGGGTATTAAACAAGCTATACAAGTAGCGCAATATCACCAGGCTAGTGTTTCCTCGTTTGGAGGTTACCCTAGTAGTAGACCTTCTGGCTCATATGGAGCCCCCTATTAAGCTTTCGAGCTAAAATCAAAGAACTGAAAAAACCTATTTGTCACCATCACACGGGTCCATGATGCAATAAAACACTCACGTGTACAATACCATACATTAACGTTATCTTTATTTTGTATAAAGCTTTCTATAGGTTATATTTTTGTAAAAAATACATTTGTCACCGTATACTGTGTTTTTTATTTTAAATATTAATTCTAACTACCTTTATGCGGGAAATACGCTGAAAGGTTCAAATAATCATAATGTACAACGCGCCAAACTTTTACTTGGTTCATTTACCTTTTGATACCATTATTTTAATTAAATGCCTCTTCTCATATGGGAAATTAGAGATTTCTGTTTCACTGACCGACATAGAAGAGAAAGGAATCAAAATGTGGGACAGCGATTAAGACGCGACCTAAGCTTCCGGACAGTATATCTTACGTCAACCATTAAAATATAAAAATGAGAAAGTATTTCATTTTAGCATAAACACCTTTGCAATAATAAATTGTGAGACATAGACATTATAAATTTCTCTCTAATCCTATCTACAAGATTATTTAAAAAATTAAGGTTTTATTATAATAGCTGAGAAATTTCTCAATACGAATAAACTTTTGACCTATAACCATTAGGACCATAATGGGTAAGTATTCTGCCATCTATCATTACAGTGGGATTTACAAAAACTGGGTTAATTACATTGAAATACTGTTGTTTTAAATAAGAGATGTACGTTTCACTTTTACTTTATCGAATAGGATATACTTTTCACTTCAAGCAACTTACATGTCGATGGTGACTTTTGAATTTTTAACGTTTACATTTATTTAAAAAATATTTCTTGTAGTTATAAATTTTGTTATAAAAGTCCTATAAAGCTACAGGTTTGTCGAATTGTCGAATATTTAAAACGGAGTTACATCTAAGTCAATAAAATAGAAAGTTAATTTTAATATACGAATTTTTGTCAAATAATATTTCCCATAATAATAAAAAGTTAAATTATTTAAGGAAATTTTAAAATTAAAACTGTCTCTTGACTTCTATTTGTAGCTCCATAAATCAAATCAAAAACTTAAATTATATTATTAATAACTAAAGGGTCAAAGATTTAGCTTAATCGTATACTCGCTTCCTTATAAATTTCACCTGTTATGGAAACGTCAAATTGATCTGTAAAAATAAGCAATTATTTTAATAACCAACTTTTAAATTACATCTGATTTGCAAATTTTCACATGCATTTTCAGATAAGCTAAAGAAATACTTGTTATGTATTTTTACTTGTACAGCGGACAATGAACACGAAGGATATTTCCCCATAATGGGCATGTTTACTTTCTCTGCTCTTTCATAATGAGGCAGCCCCAAATTTGAAATTGTAAAAAGCTTTGAATTAACTTTTCTACTTATTGAATTTATAGTTGAGCTAAGAAAAGGAAAATCGTGAGCAGTTGTCTTCAAGCGATAGTTTTAGGAACTCTGTCATCAGTTCTAAGATGATTATCGTTTACAGACATAATTTTTAAAACTACATAATAAATTACCAGCGGATCCAAACTTTGCGTTTGGTGGGGACAGTGAGGAGAGAGAGTTTATGATATAATGTAACTGGCACATTTTTTGTTGGATAAACGCTATTTTGGATATTCTATACTCAAGTGTTGCAATTTTAGGTTTATTGCTTACATTATGGTAAATTTTCAAATAATTATCCCATTCAGCATTTAGAATTCCCATTTCGAATGGTAAAAATTTGGACACATCCTGTATATTACTTTAAGTTTTATTGGAAGTAAAAAAAGGCACACAAATATGTGTGGAATTCTGTACAATCCCTAACAACTAAGTATTCGGGCACTGTCATGTAATAAACAAACACTTAACGCAAATATATTTCCTTTAGATTAGTTTATAAGTTACCAAAACATTAATACTTAATATTTAGAATTTATTGTTACAAACACATTTTATATAAAAAGTAAATTGTTCTTAAAAAATAATAAACTACTGAAGAATGCTGTGACAACTAAACAATCGGACACTACAACTAATACCGTCCTATTTTCCTTTATTCTAGCATACATAGTTGACATTAGTGACCTACAATATCTGGCGTGTATAACTCCCAAATTTGTTGTGTCTTTGCCTTCAAGTCTTCAAGCGTTTGATGTGAGTGATCTCTTTGGTGTCTTTTTATGTTATGCCACGGTGTTTCGATGACATTTACATTAAAACGGCTGAACAGCCAGTTTAATAATGTTATTTTATTGTCAAAAAACCATTGTTCAGTACCTTTAGCACTATGAAAAGACGCTCCATCCGGCTGAAAGATGAAGTCGTTATGTGTGTATAACAATTCTACACTGAATAACAAGCAATTTTGGGGCACTTGTGGTCTACTTAGAAACTCAAGTTTTCCTACGTTATTTACTGATATACAGTCCCAAACCAGTACACCTTTTGTAAACCTTACGGTTCGTTTTAGATGGTCTTCTTCCTTCTTGATTGTTGGTTATTACCTTTTCTTGACAATCTCCTACAATGACATCAAATGTAATTCATCGCTGGACATGACTTTATTTCATATGTTTTCAGTCTAATTTAACGTTTATTTTGTCCACGATATTTGACATATCGATTAACCATTTTAAAATTGTTTAATAATAAGTTTTCATAATTCCATGCTGATAGCTAAACCTTGCGCCATTTTTACTAGGATAGAGACAGCAAATTGCAAACAAAACGCTTAACTAAACAAAATCAAAGCGCAGCTACCATTTGTTATAATAGTAATGACGGATTTTTCCCGCTACCGAGAATGTCAAGTGTCAGATTACCTAGTTGTCAAATGATTTTGCTCTGTCTTGATATATAATTCAATAAATGTATTATATATATATATATATATATATATATATATATATATATATATA
>JAHWXV010915223.1:0-12917 GCA_024586415.1 Phrixothrix hirtus | reverse complement strand
GCATTCAAAAAAAGGTTAATAACTATCATTTACTCAAACGTATAATTAATTAATTTTCATATATTGTATAGGGTGATACAAATTAAGAAGGCGTTTGACATTTTCCGGAAGATCAAAATTTAAAACTTTTTAATATCACCTTCTAGTAAGCAGTATTCGAGGTTTGACTAAACAGAAATCGAATTTTCGATACTGGCGCTACGCTATGGGATTCATTAGAGATTATATATGGTTTCTCACGTTACTGTAGTCGTGTTTCTAGTATGCAAGCGTTTAAGCGAAGTAGTGTTTGTAGTTGCGGCGATTTTCTGTTATAATGAAAATGAAGCTACTTAAAGAACGATGTGTTCGTATGAAATTTTGTTTTTGCACTTCTGCGGTACCAAAAACCAAGCGGTGGTAGTTTTACATAAATTATTTCAAAGTAATATCGTCAGCCTTTTCTTTTCAAAATACTAAAAGGAAAGGCATGTAACGCTAAAACCATCACAGTTAGATTATCAAACACGTTTTCATTCCAGAAATGGATTCGATCTCCTCTCAATTAATTATTTAACATAATCTACAAATTGAAAAATAGTACTGAGCCTTGTTGGTATTTTGCATTTTTAACACTAAATGTAGGTTGTTTGATATGTTTATCTATACTGAAGAGTTCCAAAATATGAAATCATGATCATAGATCTCTTGGCGTGTTGCAGTAAGTATTTCCGTTGTACAACACTAGCAGTTTGTTCTTGTGTACGCTCCATTAGTAGTAGTTTCAAAGTTTTCTCTTATTGATTGTACTGCTCAATCCTTGTTATAAGCATACTAGATGGCGTTGCGATTTCATTGCAATTTACAATATTTTTATACATCTTGTGTCAAAAATAGAACAATTATTCAGCCCAAATGCTTGGTATTGTACAGATATACATCACAAAGTTGTTGTACCTAGTTTTGTTTCTGCATAGTACAGTAATTGTGAAAAATGCTATGTTCAGCTTACAAATATTTATTGAATTGTAATTTGATAATGAATGCTTAAAGTACAATGTTATTCTTTATAAGTTGAAATATGTATTCCGTAAAAGGAGTCGAAAAGCAATCAGAATTTGTTAAAAACTTGAGTTCCCTCAAAGTTCCCTCCATCGGGGGCTAAAAACTTGTCTCAACGCTTTCCCCACTATGTAAAACAAATTTGAAATTCCTAAAGTTCGATGCTTGTCGACGTTTTCTGAATATTCAGGACGTGTTTAATGAAGCGAAAAAATAAGCCTCAAGTTCCAGGTACGCTGAACAAGGAGCGTGTATCTCTTGATAAGTTAATGCGTGAGAACGTGTTATTAGGGTGAAGGTTTTCACCTCACGTTCTCATGTGAGCGCTTCAAAATGTCCTTACCGCAACTCTCTCAAACACTAGAAAAACACAAGCATTCTGTTTATATCTTCGTGTATTTTGTGACCGTGAGGAGTTTGGAGCCTTCCATCGGCTTGTGGCTTGTTTTATTTTTGGACTATACTTACAGTAACAACGTTCGCTTAGAGTGATCTGGAGAGAGGGCCCGAGTCACTTTGCAACTACCTTTTTAAGTCATTGCGCAAGTTCATTCGATTATGTTTTTCATTTTCTGTCAGCAATCTTTGCTGAAATAAGCGCTATTTTTAAATATTGAGGTAAACTTCGCTTGTATGAACTCCAAATCATATCGTCAATTGTTGTTCGACGCCCTTAACTAATTATTTGACGAACTAATATCACGTATTTTACTTTACAACTTGCTAAAAGTCGCATTGAACATTACTTTTCATTTTAGTTGCTAAAACCACATGTTCTACTTAATCATTAGTGCTGGAAACTACTTGAAACGTTGATAAAGACTCCACAGGAACAAAACTTAAAGAGGCGCACGAAACAATCAGTACTGTCAAGTACATCCACTCACGGCTACGTTCATTAGGCATCTAAATAACGCAGCATTCAAGTAGATTTACTTATCGTGAGAAACCCGAAGAATCCTGCTGTTTCCAGAAAAAAAATGTAATCACCGCTTAAGTCCTTTATACTATTATACCATTGTAATCTGAAAAAGTTTGTTACAATGTTATAAACAATTTTTGCATTGTTATTGCGAACAATAGAAATAATCTTTCGATTACTGCTAGTTGGTGGAGGATGGGATTCTTAATTTCAGGGTTGCAGATTCGTGCCCCACGTTGGGCGCCATTCAAATTTTAATTGATATCATTGTTACTAACAGATTGAAAATGGAAAATACGAGGGCTGGGCTCTTTGCTCCGCTATTTATTGTCATGTAAAGTAGTCGGCTACAAGTCTGAATCTGTTAGCGCTTGTATGCAGTAGATGTCTGATTTCGAGCAAGTTACATATCAGTAGTGAAATGTGTCGAGCAACGAGCTGTTATTAAGCACCTACAATTAAAACAAATAAGTCCAACTAAAATTCACCACCATTTAGTGGATACATTAGGGGAGTCTGCAGCATTATATGGCATAGTTAAAAGATGGTACCATGAGTTTAAATGTGGTACGCGATCGTGTACAGATCAACATTCAGGTGGGGCGTCCACAACTGTCACCATCCAAGAAAATGTTAAAAAGGTTCATGATATCATGCTGCAAGATCGACGAGTGACTATTAGGCAAATAGTTGAGGATACATGCCTATCATATCATGTGGTATACAATATAATTAAGAAAGAATTGGAGATGAAATAATTGTCTGCAGAATGGGTACCTTGAATGTTAATAGATACTCACAAGCAGACACGAATAGACATTTGCGGCCGTCTTTTAACACGGTGTAGACAAGACAACGAAAATTTTTTCGCCCGGTTTGTAACCATGGATGAATCTTGGATTCATCACTATGATGCAAAGCAAGGAATGGACACATCGGGCTATCCGCCACCGAAAAAATTTCAAATGCAACCATCGGCAGGGAAGGTCATGTTATCCGTGTTTTGGGATACCGAAGGTGTAATTTTAGTAGACTACACAAAGGGGCCACAATTATAAGTGATTATTATGCAAATTTAATTTCCAAATTGCGACAGTCAATTAAAGAAAAATACAGGGGAAGGTTGCGCAAAGGTGTTCTCTTGCATCAGGATAACGCACCCAGTCACACATTTACCATTGTAAAGGATGCAATAGCTGAAGCAGGGTTTGATTTGATGGAGCATATTCGTCGGACTCAGCTCCAAGCGACTACCGACTGTTTTCGAAACTTATGGAACACTTGCGTGGAACTCGATTTTCTTCAGATAATGAGGTGATATGTGCAGAGGTTGAACAATCTTTTTTCCGAGAGGGGTTAAAAATGTTAAAACGTCGATGGGACAAATGTGTTAAACCCAATGGGAACTATGTTGAGAAATAGAGGTCACATATTTGAAGTATTGTTACTGTAAGTAAGTCAGGGGTGGAGCAAAGGGATCAGTCCGCTTAATCTTTTTTATTCTCAGGATCTGTGTTAACATAAATAATAGACATGATAAGCAAGTACTTATGGGGGATGTTAAATAACCAGAAAGGTCTGTATGCATAGAGAATTGTTTATTTAGATTCTGTTATTAAGGTTCATCCTTAGATTATAAATAAACCATAAACGTATAAAAGAGAAATTAATAATAACAGTAACATAATTAACGTATATGGATTAATAACTGTTAACAATGTAATCATAATGCAAATAAATAATAAAGGTTACTGAAATAGTAAATGCGCGTAATTAAAGAGACGGATTTGTTACCATTCGTAGCACTTGGGCGTGACGTGATCAGGAGC
This sequence comes from Phrixothrix hirtus, assembly GCA_024586415.1. NCBI lineage: Eukaryota > Metazoa > Arthropoda > Insecta > Coleoptera > Phengodidae > Phrixothrix > Phrixothrix hirtus. The sequence goes on along the minus strand of JAHWXV010915223.1, from coordinate 9,125 downwards.
TGCAAAACTGCGGAAACCCTCATGGAAGTTCAAGCTCAGAGAACGCTGCAAAATATATTCGCAATAATTAAACCCAAGGTAAGAAGCTTCACAAAATAGCTTCAATAAAAACGGATCAAAATTACACAGAAGTATCAAATCTAGTGAGGCTAGGATAAATACGATTAATGCATTTAAATATAAATAAATATGCTGTTTGAAATAAATCCCAAATTTTTGGTGTCCAAAAGATAATTTGTAAAACTACGCCACAAAGTTTCCAGTGCCCTTTTAAAGATGAAGTCTTAAAAATATATCAATTATAGGTTAAGACAGTTCAGGTTTTTGAGTAGTTTATTATAATTAAATGGACATAATTTATCACACCGATAACAAAGATAAATATTCAATTTGCTAGCACAACAAAGTTATTACAGATTCCAGATAGCTTGTTATCTTAACAAAAACAAGCAACACGTATACTTGGCATCAATTCGACAAGATAACAGACGACGGTAGCCTAGTATACGATAAATTTAGATAATTGGCATAGATGAAAAATAATGCAGGATGGTTATTACAATAAATAATTATGCTAAATATTATATACTTATAAATTGCAATCTAGCTTAGCTAGCAAAATAACAAAATAATTTAACGAAAGATGACTAAATAAAAAAGCCAGATTATTACATCGAACTGTCAATCAGTTAGAAATAGATCACAAATTCGATGCATACAGATCGATGGTAAAATATAGACTACCGATAAGCATCTACGCGCTCGCATGCGCACTCATCCAAGTCTATTTAATCAGTTACTGCGCACAATATTTACAAATAACGAAATTACAGCTGAATAAATTCCGCCAGCATTGTTGCAAATAAGTTAGAAATTAAAATTCAAGATTTAAAATTAAATAAAAGCGTTACAATATAAAGTTCAAAACATATAATGCAACTGTTATATTGATAAGTAATAATATGCGTAAGAGGATCCATAATTAATACTGAATAATTAAATTAGTATCTAAATGATTTAGAAATAAATGCTTTCTAGCCGAGACTGAAAAGCGGAAATATCTTATTGTAAAAATTAATCGCACATTATTTTTTTGCTAGTTTCGAGATTTAACAGTAAGCTCATTATCAGAACTTGTTTAAGAAACAAGAAATTGTTAGTTTTGTAGATTTTAATTAATCACCGCATTGTTAAGAACCAACATAAAATAATTTTTTTGTATGCAATTCTAAATTAGTTCTGATGATGAGCCTACTGTAAAACCTCGTTACCAGTAAAGGACAACAAGGTTTACAATAAAAAATTTACGATTTATTACTCAACTTGAAAGCATTTATTTCTAAATCTAAATTTAGAGATGAAAATTAATAAGCATCAAGTATAAAAATAACAGTAATAATGTTTTAATGCAAAGTGCAGTACCTAGGTATTGTCAAGTTTCCAATAAGTGAAAAATGTAGGTCAAGTAAGCGCAAAATGAGTGCAAACGACAGAGGTTCAAAATAATGTCAAATTTGTTAAAGTCGGGATGCCATTATGATGAATTTAATTTATGATGATAAAACTTGGCGCAAGTTGTACTTTTGTTCAACAATTAACGGTAAGTTGAAAAACGAAAAAATAAAAAACAGATAGGGTGGTGCGAAAATCGACTCGTACTCAACTAATGAAATTAAGTGAAAATAGTTCGATTGAGAAAATTTTATCTAACGTAATAATTTATCCCTAAAGGCGAGCACATCTGACATGCGTCTTGGATTCGATGGTTGAAATCGAACAATACCGAGTACAAACGAACCTAGGGCGACTGATACTATCCCAATCAAAATTACCCAAGTTAAAATTAAATAAATTGAAAAGCTGTATTTTTGCGACAATTTGAAATTACTGTGTACAACAACAGGTTAAGTTACGCAACTATTAATACCAAGCTAAGCTGGTGTAGCGGTTAACGCTTCTACTGATACGTTGAATGTCCTTGGTTCAATCGCAAGGCTGTCTGATTCAGGTTTTGAGTGAGTTCCTGAATTTTCAGTGTCGCTGTTTTGAGGCAAATGCTGAGGAATTCTTAAGGTCATTTCTACTTTTTCCCATTCTGATGATCAGTATCAGTTACCAGATCAGCCCACCCCTGTAAATTAAAATAACACCGATACCCCCTTGTTTGCACAACCAATGTCATAAAAGTGCCAGAGAAATGTTTTAAAATAAATCAGTGATAACGAGCACATTATTGATAATTAAATTTAATAATTAGTGTCTTAACACCAGATAAAAATAGAAACGATTTTACAGTTTTGCGTCATTTGTCTATTGCGCGATCGATGAAATATTAAATAATTATTATAAAGGACATGCCGAATACAGTGCGAGCGAAATTTAATAAAACGACTAGTGAAAATTTAACGGCAGCGTAACGTTATCGTTTTCAGGAAGAAATACGAACGATAGGGCAAATCTCTATTTAAACTGCATTATTTAAAATTTGAATTTAAGTCAATTGAACGGGCACAAAATATTTCAGTTAATTGACGCGGACAATTATTGAAAAACGTAATAAATTACAAGCGAAGGTCATGGTTAATACCTTTTTATCAGAGTAACGTTAATTTAACGTAGCACAAGTGTTCTATGCTTAGGTGGATGATTATCAAATAAATAGAAAATATCTTTGATGCCTAGAAGTTCTCGGTATTGCGACAAATGGGAACCCAAGGTTTATTCCGGAAAGACGGAAAATGAAAATTGGAAACAGTTATGATGTCAAAAATTAATTAACCACTCGACCTACGATACCATAAAATACACACAGTGTATCTTCAGTACATGTTTTTGGCCGTTGTTACAGAGAGCGATCCAGTTAGCAGCGGCAAGTATTATAATAACATTCACACAGCTATATTTTTAATTAATAATAAGAACTATCCTCTGTTACAAGCGTTGTTTAAAGTGTAGGATTCCAGATAATGTCTAAAAATTGTCTACATACGTTACGAAACGAATCGGCTTTTACATAAACATTCTTTATTTAAACGTGAACTTTTCAGTTGGCATTTTGATGATAAAATTATCAAATTTAATAGTCATACTGAAGTTCCTTCGTAAGAACTAAAAAGATGCGAAATCAGGTAAACGTAGCAACAATGCACTCCGGCTAGTAAACTTAGGGACGTGTCCCACCAGGTCGAAATAATTAACTGAAGATGTCACGTATTTTAGAACTGGTTTTTACCGTGATAATACACAGATAAATAAGTGACATAATCAAATGAAAACCTTAAAAGTTTGTACAAATCTAATTTTTAAGAACTAGAGGAACTTACTGATATCATATAGTAGGAACAATTAAAAGGGAGGTGCAGCGTACTTGTCACTCTAACAAGTGCATGAATGAAGCAACAAACTTAAAACTGGAGTGACTTCCGCAGCTGATTCTCATTGACCTGTGATGCCTGTCACAAATGGGCCACATACTTGAGAACTCTTGAAGACTTGTCTCAAGCCTGCTATCAGAACCAAAATGCGAGGATCTCTGAGTAAGGGTATTCTTTTGCAACACGACAACACACGCCCACATACTATGCGTACAACTGCGGTGGGCATCTAAAACTTGAGTTTGAGTCTCCACCACATTCTGTTTATTTCCCTGACCTCACCCCACATTATCATGTCTTTGGTCCACTTAAAGAGGCACTAGACGAGAAGAAATTTGAGAACAATGATGAAGTAATTCAGGCAGCGCATGTGCGGCTTGGCACATGACCGGCATTGAAGCACTTTCAAAACGGCGTGGTGGAGAAAGTGCACAGAACATCGATATATAACATGCTTGTTTTAATAAATGCTGTTTAAAAACGGTTTTAAAGTTTTCATTTCACTCTGCCTCGTAGAATTTAATTCGAAAATAAAACACAAGTGTTTATTAAAAATAACTAAGTGCAATTAATTAATTACACAAATGTTACCATAACATGAATTTTTAAAATAATTGAGCAGATTCTTTACCGCAGATGGCGGCTGGTAATATTGCCATCAAATAACTTATAGAGAACTCTAAACTCTGATGTGAATAGCGAACAGGTGAGATCGGCTACGATGGATTCTAATCTAGTGGTTGTACATAATACACAAACGCAGGATAATTTAATTTTAATTACTATTACAATTTATTTGAAGTTAACTAATGCGAGACAATAGAACTAACAAATACAAAATACTTGTATTTAATCGAATAATAAAATCAGATTGCAAAATACCAATACCTTTACCTTAGCCTAGAAGGATGAAAATGGCCTAATTTTGATACATTACAAGGACTTATTTTGCATTTACAGAGATGCTAGAGGGAATATTATATTTAATAGTCGCTAATATTTCATTAATTTTTTATTAGTTCGGAATTTAGAATAAACATTGCAGTTAGATGATTAAGGTGATAAATAATAAATAAGTAAGACTATGAAATAATCTAGAAAGATAACCATTTAAAATGTAGCAGAATTTTTAACACACGTTTTATTTTACCAATCGAATGTTTGCTTAAAAAAATCATAAACCGTTTATTTAGCTTTGATTTGTGTTGGGGGCACCCTATGTAACCTAAACGCCATCGTACCGTGTATATTGACATGTAATTCAGAACCAACCTATATAAAATCGAGTTATTTACCTCTCCTTTGAATTGAACAAGTCTATTGAGTAAAAGGGCAGAACATTGTTATTATGATAGCAATAAAATGTTGTTGCATATTTGTTGTTTATTTTAGACTGGTAAATATTCGTCTTTCTAAGAGAGATGTGGTTTATATAATTTCTAGAAGTAAAGCCTAATTTATCGTATATGTGTAATGCTATATTACAATTAAAGAATACTCTGTAAATAAAAATTACACGTTAATTCTATGTACAAATTGAATTAATCCAACTGGAATCACGGCTATTTAAAAAGAACGATTTCACTGTAGTAGATTAAATAAAATAAATTGTTGTTTTTGTATAGTCTTTTCTTAATAAAACTTAGCAAACAAGTCAAAGTGTAAGCCTAACGATAATTCGAATTAGGACCCCTGCTTATTACTAATTTACAAATTCGGTTAGCGAATTTAATAAATTAAATGTATAAATATACACATGAAAAATTTAATAAAGCATAAAGCAAAACAAATGTTAAACAAATAATTGGTTAACTAAACAAATTAAGTAAAGGTTACTAAAGATAACCCAAAATAATTGTAAAGGTTATAAAGGTTGTAAATTCTTAAAAAGGGTAAATGACTTGTTTCATAAAACCCACCTGTAAAGTGTATGCAGAGATGCCTAGCGATAGAAATATTATGTAATATTATTCAAATTAGAATTATAGGAAACTGTAAAATATAGAATACCTTAGGAAACCACAGTAAATAACATTGTTAGTTAACAGATATCTCCGCCCATCAATTTGATTATGTATAAATACAGCAAATTTAGCAATGTAAAACTACATACCATTATCGTCCTTCCTTAAACGCGATATGTTACTTTCTAATCCCAAATAATACCGTGGACCTATTCTCGATGTTGAAGCTCGCCGTGCAAACCTCTAAGGGCCTATTCATGGTATGACTTCCTAGCGAACCCTTCCTTGAAATGAAACAGATTTAATATAGACTTTCGCACTGATACAAGGTGAAACATGACCTCAAATAGCGGTAACGAAATCTGATGGAATTTTTCTCAGATGAGATATAATCGTATCCGGTAAATAAGTACATACGAACGCCATTAATACCCCTGAAGATACTTCCACGTGTAAAAATAATCGCAACCATTTTGTTCTATGCTATCGCATGTAAACCTTAGGGTATTAAAATGATAGAACCCGTTGCACGCCTTTATTAAGTTAGAATAGATTCTGTGCACATTATTTGAATTTAATTCAATAAATAAATAAGCAGATCAGTTACGAGTTTAGGTAAAGCGAAGAGATTATATTACAAAGTGAAATAAACCACCCATGCAAAGAGTAAAATTAGTATTCAATCAAGCCCTAATTAAATGAAGTTTTCATAAACCAACAATATACAGTTTGACGCAAAATTAAATACAAAATAAGTATCATTAAATAACGTCACAAGAGCTTAGAATCTGTGCCGAACACATTTTCGACTGAGAGCCGATTAGGCCTAACGACTAAAGGCAGTTGTTCAAAAAAATTGTCGTAACGCGCTCAGAACAAAATAAGTCCCGACTTCAAAAAATCAGAGCGTATTATAAAAGCCTAAAGTAAACGAACCCACGACAAACCTCCGATTAATAGCAAAGGCATGACTGACAACGTATTTCTCCGATACTTAAAGAATTGCCGTAGAAACTTATACCTGAAATAACTGGGGTATCCAACTCGGCCTTAAATAAATTGGGCTTTCAACAAATTAGCGCCCAACGTGGTTAAGAGTTTCATACTCTGCGGACGGAACCTGCAGATATAACGAAATATTTTTATGCGACTGTAGGTAGAATAACTTATTGTCGAGTAAGCGGGATGTAATTGCATATAAACTACGCTGGGCTTACGGAGCTGCTACTTAAGACAGATTTGCGCTATCGACTTTGTTTAAAAATAAACTGTATTCAAAATTCAAAGTATTTTGGCAGTTCAAAAGGGTTGTTTTCTGTTGATATTCAAAACAACGCGCATTTGTTGCTTTTCATAGGAATCGCAATCCTAGGATCGTTATGCTATTTTATCAGATCTCTGACAAATTCATCTGATTGCGATTATCAATAAGGCAGTAAGAAATCAAAAATGAGTGGGTAGCGTAAAATCCGTTCCATTGGGCTCCGGCACTTCGGTGACATCTCGTTAATTTTATAAGGCAACTGTTTCTTTGTGTTTTGGATTCCATCTTCTTTGGAATGTTGCTTCCAGTCAAAAATTCTGCTTGGCATTTCTTGGTGTTTTCTTAGAAACTAGAGTTTCTATTTAAAAAATTTGTTAACAAAATAACTTAAAACATACATTTTAAATAATTTTACATATTAAGTTACAGATAGGGTTGTTTTGGCATATCTAAAATTCGGAAGTATATTTTATAGCCCGGAGATCGCAGATTAAGTTACGTTTTGTTTCAAATTTGCATACAAATTCGGTTATCTATCATCTACGTTTTAAAATATTCTAGTTTTTAAGCTTTTGTTTCTAAAATCCTTAATAAATTTTATTAAGTGCAGTATCCATGCAACTGCTTTTAAAGTATTCAGCTGTTTACGCTTCGATAATTTTATCCGAGTTCAAATTAATAAATTTTAAAAATTAGGTGTTAATGCTCTTTGAGTACCTGCCGTATCCCATCATATAAAACAAATCGAAATTGTTGATTTTCAACGTTTAGTTAATTTACCCATTGAAAGGCCAAATAAAACAAAGAACCAATTATAGCGAAAAATTACATCAAAATTAGTTGTGGTTAAACCGGACAGAATTAATTTAAATTGTGAAATAAAAATAATGCAATATGCTAAAATGGTACCTAAAACTGTTATAAATAAGCCAACCTAAAAAGTTTAATAGTATTATCCAGCTATACGACTTCCATCATTATTTCTAATCTACTGTATTAATTATCATAGTCGCTAATTAACTAACAATTAAATACTAATTGGTTTATTATACGCTATATAATTGGTTGAATGTAATTATACATACTTTTTTCGTAAATATAAATTATATACAAATTCATTACTTGGCACCATATAAATAAACAATTTCTACGTAAGTGATACTTGGAAAACTTTAGACAAAGGAGAGAGGAAATATGTAGCACCAATTTGGAAAACTTCTAGGGAAAAGTCGGTTCAAACTTGCTCGTTACAGTAGCAGTAAATAGAACAACCGCTGCCCATAATTACAAGTTCCCAAACAACCCATAAAGAGTATATCACCCTACAACAAATTTATTACTTTGATCATTACCAAATCAAGCCAACCAGTTTTTTTAATTCTAAATTGCCTTTTTTATATTTTTCTATTAATTTAGATTAAAATCTTTACCAGCCTTTTTTAGGCATCGAATAAAAGTCCGGTATTAAATATTTATATTAATTGTGTATACTGTACGGCCTAATTATATAAACGGTAATTTATATTTAGGCGCACATTTAACGAAATTTTAAAAATCCATATTCAATTTACCTAAATTGAATAAATTAGAACCAGTTTTTTTGTTAACTCAGCACATATGCTTTTCAAAACTTACTGGCTTTACTCAAGAACCATTTATAAATTTATAATTGGACAGCTTTATTATTTAAAAAAATATTTCCTATAATCCACTTAATTATGAAATTAAATTACAGCAGCTCGTGTATACAAGATAACTTAAAGCATTTAAACTAGTCCTAGAAAAGTACTGCCAAGATTTTGCGGTCTGACATAGACCAAAGTCATTCGTTTATCACGATGTCTGAAATTCCGAAAATTAAGTATCCAGCTGCTATGAAATTTGTTGCTCGAGAAGGTCTTTCTCCTCAAAACATTAAAGATTGGGTGGAAGTAGTGCACGGCAAAAATTTGCTATCTCATTCTGTGGTAAATGATTGGTCAAAACGCTTTCGAATGGAAGATAACGCCAGAACAAGGAGACGCTGAAAGTCGTGACGGCGACAACGTTACCTTTGTTGAAGATCTCGTATTAGACGATCGACGCTTGAAGGCGAAAGAAATAGTACAATAAGTGAGACTTTCAGGCACAACCTCGATTATTTAGGCATCAATAAGGTTAGTGCAAGATGGGTAACCGAATATTTCTCAGTAGTGGAGAAAACCCCGTGAACGTGTTGAAGCCAATTGTTACAAGAAATGAAACCATGATTCTCTATTATCACCCAGCGTCCAAAAGGGGGTCGATGGAATCGAGGAGAACAGGAGAAGCACCGCCAAGAAAGTGCAGTGGTGTGTCAGTCAACAAAAAGGCGATGGCCACAATATTTTGAGATTATGCGCGCATTCTTCTTATAGACTTTAAACAATGCAATATTACAGTCAACGGTGTCACAAGACGAAATCGCAATAACGCATGTGGCAGAAACACCAGTGTTTTAGCAACGGCCGGCAAAGCTACAGTGGAGCGAGGCGTGGTTCTCCT
>JAHWXV010915215.1:0-14577 GCA_024586415.1 Phrixothrix hirtus | reverse complement strand
GTTTTACAATTATAAACAAACTATTGCCACCATTGAACAAATTGAGCGAAACCTTAAATAAATTAAAATAATACGATCTTTTATTACAGTAACTGACCAAGATTACTCGTAATCAAAAAACAACGTTACAAGGGCTTGGCTTTATCAACTACCAGTCGTGGCTTCGCGCACGAGTTTGATTAGTTGCACAACAATATCCGACAATAAGGCAGATTAAGTCACAGGTTGTCGGATATTAACCAATTAATGGTTGCATAATCGAAAGTTTTAATACGGACAATCTCGGTATTTTCTAGTGTATGCATTATTTGAGTGTCCGAATGACTGAGTCTGTACATAGCAAACATTTTGTATTTATGCCTATGTTCGGCTCTGTACGTATCGAAAAAATCTCTACACTGTAGAATGGTACACATTAAATGCGTGGGTGATTCCATAACATTAAGTTTAATGTTACATAGCCTCGTGCTTCACACAGGATATCGACGTCTGTGAGTGTGTTTTACGTTGTTTATATTATTCGAACAAGTGTTTTGACAATTCTTCCAACGGTGACGTATTTAAGTAATTGTTAGACAACATTGGTATCTTAACCTTTCCGCCAAGCGGAATACGGTTTATAAGAATAAATTGTTGCTAATTCTCAAATAAAGTATGTCTAAAGAGCTTAGCGGGCGGATGGCTTCTTAATCTTACTTGTTCTGCTGTCTGTTTATATAAATTTCTAGCTCGTTTCCTCGAAAAGCAGAAGAGAGCAAGGATAAATTCAATTTTTTTAAGTTTTTATAACTTCTAACAACCAAAATAGCTGTATTTGCTGCTAAAAGGAATTTTTAAATTAATCTCTGGTCGATCGAGTTACTAATTGCATTATTAACTAAGCTTCCATATTGGGAGTTTTAAAATCGTACAGTTTTGACTATTTTACTAATAATAACTATTATGTTTTATTTACAACTTGTTTAAAAAATTAATGCCAGTAATTATTTATAACAATGTAATATACAATAAGTTTGGGTTAACAGCGGTTTCTTTGAATTCTCATTATCGGAACATATACATGTCTGTCTCGAGTTAGATTCTTGAAATATTACATTTTTATATAACGGGTCTTTTAGCAACATTGCTTATTGTTTATTTAAATAATTTCTGATTGCGAATATCTAATTTTCTTGTATTTCAATTAATAAAATTGATGTTTACATTTGAATGGCTTGCAAAATCTATATTGTCAACGTTTTCGTAATTTAAAACAGTTTTTTCAGTATAAAGAAGTGGTTTATTTATTTATGATAAATATTTATAACTAAACAGCATAAAATAGTTCTCCTGAACGCGCACAACACTTTTATCGAGTTTTGATGTGTTAGAAAATCGAATTTTCACTTAGTAGGTTAATTAAAACGTGTTATTAAAAAATTGCTGCAAAATTGCGCGGTTGCGCACGTTACAAATCCACAAAGACTTAATATTTTAAAAACGTGAAGAAAATTATTCCAACGAGTTTAGTGAGTATAAAAATTCCACCATTTTATCGATATATCAAAAATCAAGGGACAAATCAAAAAGAAAATCCTTATAAATCCCGAACAAAATATCTCACATGAATAAGAATAAACTGTCATCGGACAAAAACAATGAACTAGATTTACCAACAGAGAAGTATGGCCTTTCCGTAGTAAATACTATATAGGAAAAGGGAAAAAAATTAAAAGAGAAAGCATCAAAATTAAATCCAGAACCACCAACAAATCATGCAAAAATCAGTGTAGTCAAAAGTTTCAAACAAAAAGCAGCGCATCCTAAAGAAAGACAGCGCACCATATTGCCCAGAATTTGCCCCCTTCCCAACTAACACTCAAAATCATGAAAAGTTTTGTTCAATTCACTACTTCCATTAGCACTACTGAACCTTTTCAAAAGAACAAGTCAAAGCACAACTACATTGCCATAGTAACAACAGGTGGACACGAATATGGGATTCTTTCATAAATTATTAGCGCGCCGACAGCTTGGTGAAGAATGGAAGTGGGCTGACATACAACACACAGCTAGCTAGCCAGCGGTTCTGAAATATGTGCTTTGAACTACAACAAGTGGAAATTGATAAAAAAGACTTGGGAAGTCACGATTCAGAGCCAGTAATTTAAATTAAATTGTATTATCTAAATATTTGTAAAAATCGTTAATCTATTTACACCTTTTAAGGGATTTATAATATATACAGTAGTACTCAAATCTACATATTTGCAAACTATAATAAATATTCTATTTCCTGAAACCTAAATAGTTCGCCTTACATATTTAGCACCATTAATCAGAACCAACGGTGGATAAATAAGTATTTATATTATTAAGTAGTAAACGACACAATAATTGATTGCATTATTTAAAAGGTTAATATCCTTGTAAGGAGGATTATTTCTAACAGTCAAATATAAAATTTTATTTTTATGCTAACAATAATTGGTTACACCGTCTCAACTTAGACAATCACTTATCAATTTAAGAAATTATGAGTATTATCTATTGAATATCATTTTTACTTAAACAAACGATTAAATGTCCATTCCTCTAATTCGAATTGTTTAGAAAGCTATTTATTTTACGAAATGTAATTATTACGGCGCTTATTAAATTGTCAGCAGAGAAATGTTTTGACGGTATATGATTAAGGAACTCCAAGTGATGTAAAATTGATTGTAATAACTTATAGGAGTTTATCACTTCAGGCAGTTAATACCTACAGAAGATGTAAATTTACACTATCAATATAGATGAGGTGCCGAAAAACAGTGTTGCATGGAACAGTTGAATTTACAATACCTGATAACTATTAAAATTAAATATTTGAAAATCATAAGCCAAAAAAATGCTGGTTATTAAACAACCTAAGGTTAAGCTAAAGTCCTACCCTATTTTTAATTTCTTTTATCATATAGCCTTCGCGAAGGACTCTGAGATTTATACCTTTCGTAGAACCAATTCTACCACAAACGTTAAAGAATGATTTTACTAAATGGAATTTCAATTCCAATCGATGTAGTGTGTCGCATACGTCTTAGGAAACTTAACAAATATCAACAAGTAAATTATTTTAACTCTTACAATATAATATTAACGCCTTTTATAATCTAGTTTAATTTTTATTCTTTTTAGTAGTTGATATCACAACATGTACGCTTTTGATTTTAATGTTGTAAAAATTATTAGGCATTCGTTTTATATTGTTATTCATAGTTGCTTAAACGACGAGTGCTTTCGCTAGTTTTACTGAATTAAATATTTTATTTTCTCATTCTTCGGTCATATGTAGAATACAGTTATCCGTTCCCCATTTAATTGATTAATTATTTGGTTAATTTTAAGCTCTAATTATATTATTTCATAGTTCGAATTCTTAGATTTTTGGGTATTAACTATGTAACTTTTATTAAATTAATATACAAATATACCTATATTCATGTGAATACAAAAATAGGTATCAATTACCTTTGTTTGTTCTATATGTATACAAAATTTCATTGAAATAGGGAATTAACACTTGGAGATGTTCCCTTGTCAGCATCAACTTTTTCTACATGATCTAAATTCATCCAGACTGGGCAGAAATATTCTGCAGTACAATAAATTAGTAACAAACCAACCCCCTGTTTGATCCAGTTAATTTTTGTATTATATATATTATTGCCTATTATCAATTTCTATTTTAATTTCTCAATATGTTGGATGTATTTTAATAAAGAATCTAAAGTAACACCAAGATGTGTTGGACTACATTTATGGTCTATTGAATTATCATTCATTTGGATCGTTAGAATGAGATTCCTTTGATGTTTGCTTAACTGAGAAAAGTACAAACTACAATCGTTTAGATACTAGCGAAAAGACGTCATTTCCAGAGGTATTCTGGTAGAACCTTCACATCTTCGTTAAGATCAATTTCAACATCAGTAGAATTTAGTTTGGTGCTGATAAACTTATGTCATCTGTATAAATGAATTTATTTCATTTTGTTATAGGTATATCGAAAAGTATTGGCGCCTAAAGAGAACCCTCTTAGAGACTATCGTTTAATTTTCTAAAACTACTAATTTTATCTCCTACAAATATTCTAAACATTCTATTAGAAAGTATATTTTCTAACAATTTAAGCAGTCTCCCACGCGATATTGGATTAGGCTATCCTTCCAAACACTGTTATAGGCAGCAACTTAATCAACAAAAACGACTTAAGTTTTTAACGTACTTTCAAAACCTGCTTCTATATGACTGTTCCACATTAAAACTTGATTACAGAAACTTGTTAAGCTGCGAAATCCTGCTTGTACTACAAGTAATAGTATTTCAATACCTGGGTATATTCTATTATACAAAAGTCATTGTGGAAGTTTATAGGTAGAAGACTAGTTGGTCTATAGCTGGGTAGATCATCTACTATTTTACCAGGCTTAATGATTGAAATTAATTTCGTTCTTTTAAAAACTTTGGAGAATTTATCTGAAATCAAAATATCATTAAAAAAATTGTCCCAGGGTTTTGACTGATAAATTCTGGGTAGATTCCATCAAAACCAGCAGCTTTTCTAGTTTTAGTATGTTTTAATGTAATATTCGATTCTTCTAACCTAAAAGGTCTAGATAATTCTTCAAATGCCTTCCTCAAAACTTCTAAAATGTTACTTATTTTTCTAAGCTTTATCACGGCCTCACATTTTTTGAGTACTCATTTTAGTACGCCCTCTAGAAATGTACTTATGATTTCTTTTAGGTCGAATGTGTATAAAATGAAGATATTTAAAAATTGAAAATTCGTTCTGGATATGTTTAAATATGTGTAAATTAGTAATAATTCTTTTTCTTACATTTGTAATTCAGAAATTCAATTTGGTTGTTAATTAATAAGCCTAAATTAGAAAATTCATTAGATATAGTTTATTTATCCGGTATGTGCCGCCGTCTAGAGACAGAAGTTGTGAATATAAAATTCCCTTTAAAACCTCGATTTGGTTAAAATCGCTTTCTTTGTGGTAATTCTTCGGTCGTGGACTGCCTTGAAAATACACCCTTGTGCTCCAACTTTGTTAAGATACAAACATACGATGTGAAATGTCAATTATTCTTTATTGCTATAATTTAAAAACAAGCGTTGTTCATTTTGATACAACGGTAAGAACTAATTAGTTTTTTTTTCTATTTAGTGGATTAATTCGTTTTGGTCTATTCTTTTTAGCTTGACCGGTAGGATATATTCCTTTATTCCCAATCGCTGCGTTATTATGAGCGATCATGTTTGGTTAAACGCTGAATAGAAGATATGCTGATTGGTGCTCTGCTGATTTCGAATGGACGCATAAGATGCTGTGTCGACATATGAACATCTTAAGGTCCTACAAAATCTTAATTTATATCATTTCTTATAAACTGTAAGGGCGATGTTTTCAACTTGTCCTATAGCTCCAAATTCTGACGAACACATGTGTCCATGCTGATAGACATCAATAACATGTTTACTTTCTTCTAATTTTCAAATGGAGTATAAATTCTGCATTATACATCAATAGATGTTTGCTGCCTTTCTAATCTAATTATGTTTTAAATGTAAAATAATTGCGTCGCTTTGTTTTTCTTACCGTATTTAATTTTTGCGTTACTTAAATGAAAAATTTAATTAAGAAAAAAACTTCTTTACTTTTCAGATTTAAAAATATAATTGATATCAAATTCTTTGGTCATATACTAGGTACACTCGATAACTTTATGCGGCATAGATATAAGTTTCTCTGAGAGAAAATATATGAGATGCTAGCTTGTAACATTCATTATATAGTTCAAAATACTTTATTTTTAAATAGTTTTTTTCCTGTTACCACTTTTGCATAATTGCATATTTTTTTTGTTTAACTCGGGTTCATACCATGCTTACTTTACTGATTAACTATTTCTTGTAAATTAAATTGAAGCTGTTATTCTAACTGCACATTTCATAAATAATTAAAGCTTTTAGGCTCTTTAAATTTATTTCTATGTTAAGGTATCTTATCCTTTCATGTCATTTGATAGTTTATTCTATTCTGCATGATTTATTGACGGATGTCAAATCATTTAGCATTGAGTTAATGTTGTACTGTACCCGTGTTATATACGAGGTACCGTCAAATAAGTCTAGGTTAGCTTTGATCTATAAAATGCATTTCACTTATCCTACTTGATTGTCAAATATATCCTTAACTAGGATTTATAATTAATGTTACTGAGACTTGTAGTGTAAATTCAATGATTCTAGGTGAGATTTGATATATAAAAAGCATTTCAGATATCCTTTTGGTTGTCAATGCGTCCCTAAACAGGACATAAAGTTACAGTTATTATTTAATTTATTTTTATTTGTTGATACGATGTTATGCAATTTGTGAGTAGTCTACTGGGTGTTCGAATACATACCTACTTACTTGTTAAATTATCTTGTTGTATTTTCACCGAGCTTCCTTTTACCTAGTTTACTTTTCTTTAGGTATTCATAGATCTACTGTTCCAAATGCTGAGTTCCTGCTGTGAATAAGTTTATCTTAAGTGAACATCTTGTCGTTCAGGTGTTCCTTGTGACTTTTAAAGTGAACTACTGGCGCCCTGCTTATTCTCTACTTTACTTTATTTTTATCTTAAGCAGAATTCGACTTAATTCAAGCAAAGAGATATATACCGAGAAGTACATTTTTTTAGACAACTTTTTCCAACATTAGCTACATCATATCACCCCTACTCCACCGCTTTGCTACTGAGCTAGAATTCGTGCCAGATTTTCCATAGGTATTTTAACAGCGCTCGAGAACTTCGTGATGTTAAAGTTAAAGTAGAAGAATGTTACTTGCTTGTGGTCTGAGGACTCTAAAGCTTCCAAAAGAAGTAGGGAACACTGCCCCCTCTGGTTATATATTATATCGTTCCTTACTTGTACTGCATAGTTCGATCCTAAAGCCTTTAACAGGAAACGTAGGTAAAAAGACGATAATTGACCGAAATGTAATCCGCCTTTGGGCATCAATATGCCAAATTTCCCAAAAATTCTGTCATTTACGAAACTCAAAGTTGGGTAACCTCTCCGTCCTGCAATTTAAATTGAACCGTGACACCGCCCCTTTAAGATAAGCGTGTACTCAGCGACTCAAACAAGGAAGCATTGTTTACTCTATTAATCTCTAACTTCGAGTAACTCAGATGCACTTCTTTCGAACGCGCGGAGAAAGCGGTGGCGGTTAGTAACAATTTTAAGAAATATTCGCGTCTCGAAGGTTATGCATGTCTATGCCTTTGCTGACGTAACAGTTTTTAAAGTACCCTTGTTACATTGCATTACATGAAAATCCGAATTGATTTTCATTTTCTATCAAAGAAATAATTTGAAACGTTGTTCTTAATTGAATTAATAATAATTTTGAATATTTAATCTTATTGTTATTATCATTGAAATGTGTTGACGAGATATTACCAAATATTTTCAAAAATATGCTTACTCAATACACATCTATATACCGGATGTCTCTATATAATTTATTATTGTTTGTAAAAACTTAAGACGCGCTTAACACATTGAATGAAAATGTCTTATCGACATGTCAAGTTTTCTTGTTTGGGGATAAGAAATAGTTATTTATTTTAAACGGTTGTCAAATACAAACTAATCGACAGATATTCTTGAAAATATGTTCTATATTTTAACAAAATAATATTGCTTTTAATCTGTTGGCGCCACATCTTGCATTTTTACCTGACTTATTGAACAAACCTCGTATATTTAAAAAAAATCATTATAAGTTATTAAAAGTATTATAAGTTTAGACTCGGCCTTTTTGATAATAATACTACTACATACCTTGGACTCCATCAGATTAAGATGTGTTGATCAACGCCTCACAAAATTCATTTAATTCCCATCATATGAACCAGACGTAAGTATTTTTATAAACGAGAAGGAGTATTCCTATTATTAAAAAGTTAAATACAATCGATGGCAAATGTTACATCTTACAAAGCTACTAATGCTAGTCTTTTTAAACCAATGCTTCATTTTTTAAAATATATATCTCAGCATGCTTCAGTAAAACTATCTAATTTGGCATTGCCAACATGGAACGACTTTTATACATGAAATTTAGAACAGGCAAATATAAAGTTTCCAGAATACCAACATATTTTAAACAATGTTGTCCAGATATAATTTTATTTCAAATGTCTAATAGATTTTCAATGTTGGATGTCCAAAAAACGATGGATTAAAAAATGTAATCATAAAGAATACCAATATTTAGGTATAATAAAACACTTGTGTTGCTAATTTTTCAACCAGTTCATCAATCTATAGGAGTTTCGAGACCTAACCCATGGT
The DNA here is from genome assembly GCA_024586415.1 of Phrixothrix hirtus. NCBI lineage: Eukaryota > Metazoa > Arthropoda > Insecta > Coleoptera > Phengodidae > Phrixothrix > Phrixothrix hirtus. The sequence goes on along the minus strand of JAHWXV010915215.1, from coordinate 6,192 downwards.
ATGAATTCCATCTTTGTCGCATGTAAAGGTAACCTAAGCAAGTCCTCTACATCTGTTCATAGTTCTTTTTAAATTTAAATATAACTTAATCTTATTTTGCTAGTGTATGTCTCGAGTTACTATAAATTTTCAAATCTACACCTCATTTCCTTTTGGTAAATGACACGTGTTTTAGTTTTAAATTGTTGGCACCCTGCATTGTGTAGATACGTTTTCAGTGACAACCTTCCGTACCTTTTATATCGTCTCCCTCCCTATTACAAGAACTCCCCTGCACTGCAACCCTGTGTTTCATACATGCAAGCAGAAAGTTTTTGGACTAGGCTGTTCTCGGCCATTCAGGTAGGTGTAGTTATTCTACATCTTTTCCAACTCATTTGTTTTCATGATCTGCAAATTCTTGTCATATCTTGTATAACCTATACATATTTAGGGCACTAGTCATTAATTGATTTCAATGTAACCGAAACCTCAGTTATACGTATGATATTAAAAGTTTTTAGTCCTTTTGTTCTAAATCCTATACAATAAACAGTCATTATCTTGCTTAAATCATGTTTGGCAAAAATATAATAATGTTTCCTTAGTATAAGAATAGTTTTAATGTGTAAGTCTTGATTTCCTATTTATTTGATGTTCCTTATTTAGCAACACGCATATTTTGAATTAAATACCGTTATTTTTTGTTGAATAAGCGATAACTATACTTTCACTGCGCAATTTTTAGTACTCCCTGGTAAAATCAATGAAATATTAGGTGTGAGTATTTGTGAAAGAATTTGTCGCCAAAAGCTCGACATCTAAAGTAATTGAGTAGAAAATTCGTTTAGTTTCTTAATTAATCTCCTTTGGAGAGGATCAAATCTATTCCGCCCACGGTAATGCCGCTCCTTTGACAATTCCTGAGTGCTAGTGGAAGATAGTTTTCATTCATAATCACCCAAGGGGCTTGGAGTACGTTCTTCGATCATTGTTTACCGATCTCCTGCTTTCACGACTAATATAGGGATGCATGCCTCTGATAATTAAGGTCAGATGGCATATCTTACTTACAATTTTATTCTACGACATATCTTGTATAAAATCACTTCTAGTGATAAATGTTATTAGCTTTCTTGTTAACAATTCAGCAGTTTACGTGATTTACTGAAATAATGTAAATTTATAACTAGTATTAGTTGTTATTTTTGTTAATTATCTTTGATAACCTTCGAGTTATTTGGAATGCTTATTCTTCAACGATTTAGAATACACCATGATTATAAGGTATTGATAAAATTCCACTTTAGGTTAACGCTTAACATAATATATGTCTGTACGCCATTTTCTTAAGTAACTGCCTCATTCGTCAATTTTACTTCCAAAGTATTGCTATTGTAATATATTATCAACTGCTTAGTATGGATTAATACAGTGTGCTACTTGCTTATGATTTACCTTCAATAATCATAATTCTGTTCATGATTGTAACGTTCTGTATTATTGAATTACGAATAATATGTTTAAGTCGTGAAACGATTTTATTTCATTTCTTAATATCAACAACGAACTGTTATTTCTATTTCATTTTAAAGTGTATATAAAGACCTGAAAAATATATAAAATCAAAGGCAGGAAGCTTGTTCGAAAACCACGAGATGTTCGGGTAGGTTTGACTAGCTTTTTTCTCTTGTTTTTAAGTCTTGCAACGATAAACATCGTATGAGATACGTACGTTGGAATTGATTAAAACTAAATCAAATAATTTAGAATACATCCACGAAAGTGCAAGAATCATCTAGTTAATTAATTCAATAATAAATAATAATGATTTTCGAGAAGCATGTAGGTCTTTGCCATTTTAAAATTTAAAATAGCCGGTCTTCAGTTATGTGCCGTTTAATGTCAATTTAAAAATAAACTAATGGTCAATTTAAATTCTGGAGAACATTAATAGTATTATGATCTCTAAAGACCAGAGAAGCAAAAAATAAGGAACCCAAGTATTGCCAAAAAAGGGAAAATTAGGATTATCCCTAAATCTCCAATCAACTCTATGGAAAGGAATGTTCCTGGAATTTAACACCTGCCCATTTCGAAAACTTGTAACGGTTGTTAAATTAGTAAAATTTATTTGCATGGAGTTCATTTGTATATTTATGTGTATATTTTCTATCTTTAATTAATTTAAATTCATTTTTGTTTCAATTTTGCAAAGATACAATTTATGCTGCATAGTGCATTCCTTTGTTTAGTTCAACAATTGACAATCACAGCAAATCAAACAATTAATTTATTAGCTTTAAATTTTCAAATAAGTAATCTTAAACAAATAAAATCTTATCTAGCAGCACCACACAAGCAGGCGGAGAAAGGAGAAGGATGTAATATTGGATTTCACAGGAAGTCTCGACTCACCCTTCAAACGGAGACGCTACTGATTCTTCTTTGTAATATTAAAATATGATTTTCGGCAATATACTAACTTTTACGTCTAAGTTTGATTATTGGAAATGAATTACTAACAGCTATTTAAATAACAAACTATTTGGAGAAAAGGAATCAATATCAATTCGGCTGAAGGCTGACATCTTTTGTTTCTTTTGGATCTTTGAGCAAAATTTTAATTATTTATTGGTTACAGATGCCAGTATTGGGGTCCCTAGATTTTGGGAGGGCGCTGGTATAAAAAATCATAGGCAAGTAAAAGTAGAAGTTACTCGTATCTATTAAATATTTTACTAGCAAGTGTGTGCCACATTTAGCTAAGTTCTAGAAATTATATTTCATATCTGCGTCGATATTCAAGATTATGTGTCCTTGCTCGAACATCTATTCAGCAACTTATTTGATTATGATTAATATTGATAAGACGTTGTCTTAATTATTTTTGGTGGCCGAATTGGCAAGGTACAATTTATTGAAGTTTATGTAGTTATCTGAAATTGTTCTTGCTCAAATATCTATTCAGCACCTACCATTGTTTTTGAATTATGTTATATGATAAGTATTGGTAAGACATATTAATTATTTTTAGATGCTAAATTAGCAAGGTACATTTAAATGAATTTGTTTACCAGAGTTATCTTCGATATTTAGAACGCTAAACCTGGTCCCAAATTATTAACTATATTTTCCTTATTAACCACCTCTACTTATCGCGTTCTTGTCCAGCAATTGTTTCATGGATACCTTCTTCTGATTTTCCAAATTGTGGGAGAGAAATTTCCTAATTGGTTATTAATTTATTAATTTCAACTTTCGATTTAGAAATTTTAAAAAACCTATAATTAATATTATTTAGTGTTATAATTTATTATTACATTCTTGTCTTGTTGAACTATTGTTATATACTTAAAATCTTAAATTCATAATTCGTTCGTCTTTGTGGGCTTCACCTGCAACGCCGTTTAACTTACAATTGATAGAGGGATTAGATCAAGGAAACTTAAATTGGAGCACCGTTCAAATTGATGTTTGTTTCATCTTAGCTTATATCAAATACATGCTTCTATTATTTTACAGCCGACTTCGAAGCCCTTATCATTTACGTCCAACTGGTGAACTGGACCTAATTACTACGCCTATCAAAGACATTGCAACTGGAGTTTTGGTAGTTGCTCCTGGGTAACACTTAATCTATTCATATCTTAAATTTTATATGAATGCAAAATCTGTATTTCGCTTCCTGTGATAATTAAAATGTTATTTGTTTATTTTGATGCTATTATTATTGATAAAACAACAACTAGCTTATCCTTAATTCTTTCAAAAGCAACCAACTATTAAATTCTAGCAAGCATATTACTCTGTTAATTACGTATCAATAATTGTTAAACATCTAAAGTGGCCAAACACCGTAACCTGCTGCTAGACTTTCTATCTACGCACTTCCCGGTACCTGAGATTATCTAAGTTTCCGGAGAACCTTCCAAGCTATACGAACAAAGTCAACATATCGCAATTTATTAGAAATTAACTTGCATTTTATTTTAGCTTATAAATTGACGTCCCAAGTCATCATAACTAATTGTTATAAGCAATTTTTTGTTTTGAAGGTTATAAACAGGAATTTCATTAAATAAATAAATCGAATCACGCAAACCTAAATCATTATTTATACTCTCTTATAAAATCTATCAGCAAAACTTTGTTTATTAAAATTCTAACGCACCTATATTAATGAGCGAGGTACCTCCACCTATATAAGCATAAATTATCATGTGGAAGTATACTTGAAGGTGATCACAAGAATTTGTTAGTTGGTATAGTACTTAATCTTTATTTCATATTCTATTAACAACAATACACACTTTATCTATTACTTTTAGAATGCTTGGGCCACAGACAGCCAGCGACAGCCTAGGAATTCATAGATCCGCAAAAAGGCTGTAGTAGATCAGAAAAAACCCTTAGCGGAGTTGTAAGACCAAGGGAATATAACCTAAGGATAGTTAAAGTTGTTAAGCTGTTAAATAATTGTATCATTCAATCAACTGCTTCCAAAAGAGGATATTTATTAATTTTGTTACATGTGATTGTTGTTTTCCTTTTATTTTAAGTGCAAGATCTAACAAATTAGCTACAGCTTCATAAAGGTAAATTCGGGGGCTCTACTTTTGACCATTAAGCAAATTTAAAATCTGTATTTGTAGTGATACAAACTCTGGCGTCATTATTAGTTAATGTGTTAGAATTTGCGAGGGTCCTTTAGCAAACCAAATTGTAACGCACACACGACCATAACGACTAGCCAAGCTTCTTTAACCGACCTGGATGAAAGGTCTTACGAGAAAGCCTCCCATGGAGTAATTAAAGTAAATTAAACCGTTGTTACGGCCCTTTGTCTTGCCTATTTACTTATTTACAGTAGTAATGTAGTTACTGTGCCGCTTACGTGGTGTTGGAATACCAAAATTTTATTTAATACGTAATCACCTTTAGTGAATGTAACTTTTGTACGACTGTTACAAATTTATTTCTTTATTATGTCAAACCTACTGATTCGGTTAATAAACACCGTTTATTCAAATAGTCTACTTCTATGTGCGTAATTAGTGGGTAGAACAGAATGATATTTTTTATTTGCATATTCTATTCTACGATCAATCCCAAACGCTTTATCGGGTGAAATCTAACTCCGCATAGTGGTAGTCGATTTCTTCACCATTACGTACTTTTCCTTCATTTTCCAGCAAACTCTATCACTTACCTACACCAAGTATCACTTTAAGTAATTATAACATCCATTGGAGTTGTATTTACTTTACTGCAATGAATACCATCGAACAGTTACGTATATTTCTATTGTATCGTGAAAATTACCTAACTCACTTTTTATCAGTCAAAATATCTTAAAATATACCGTTTATAATTATTAACCAGTATTATACGTTTCAGTAGCATTAGAAGTACCCGCAACGTAATAAAAACAATTCATAACCACTCTTAAAAAATGCCAACTTTATGGTAAAAATGCAAGTAGTTATCTATAAATAAAGGGTTATCATAAAAGAATGGTGGGGTTTCAATAATTCATACGAAGACAGTAAGGAAATTTTGAAATGTGGTAGTAGTATCCTTGTTAGCCTCCAACCCAAAAGTTTGGTTAGGTTTGGTTAGGTTAGGTTAGTTTGGTTAGTTTGGTTAGCGGCTGTACGCAACTATGTTTTCTAATAAAGAAAAAGCAAAGTGTGTTTTGTTGCTGGCTGAATTGAAGTCAGTAATGTCAGTTCAACGTGCATTTTGACGCGCATGCAGAAAAGTTCCACCTCATCAAAATAACATACGACGTTGGTACAAACAATTCGAAGAAACTGGATCAGTTCTGAAGCAGCAATCAACTGGTAGACCAAGAGCAACAGATGAAACGGTTGCACTAATTAAACAATCTGCACTCAGAAGTCAATAACTCGACAAAGCCTAGAGCTAGGTATTCCAAAAACAACAATTCACACAAAGTGTAACGTTTATACGATCCGATAGTATAACACGAAACGCGATTTAAGAAGAATTCCTAAAAATTCTACGCATTTTCTCTATATTCTTAAATACAGGAGTGTAAATAAGAAACATTGAATTAAGAACTTGATAAACTGTAAGAAAGTGCAAATTACCGGGCGCGAGCGCCTTAGTTTAAGTTAAAAATTAGTAATAGAAAAATTGATTAATTAAAAGCTGCATTAAAAATGCTGTAAAATAATTAAACAAGAT
>JAHWXV010914959.1:0-13059 GCA_024586415.1 Phrixothrix hirtus | reverse complement strand
ATAACGTATTTATAGGAACAACAAACGCGGGAATTAAAAGCAATATATAAAAATTTTATATTTCATTAATAAAATTAATAATTGTCTAATCAAAAAGACAAGACATAGCATATTTATAAGGCACGCCCAAACGTGGGGCTGCAGTAAACATTATAATGACAATAATAAATCAATTTTAATAAATATCAGAGCAATATATATATATATATATTCAACCAACGTTATTGAGCCAGTTACCACAATTACTAAAATGAGCAGTGTGCATGTTAGAAATAATTAAATAGAACTTACAAATTTGTAGACTGCCATATTAAACAAACGTTATCAGTTCCACTACACTCAACCGTTTATTAATGACATGGGATATATAGTCTCGACAATTACACTGATGTTCTCAGACCATGCTGCTTTACCGTTTATTCGACACTGAAAACATGGTTCAATGTACTTTTTAATTAATTGCCGAAAATAGTATCATATGTTTTAAGCCCTTAAGTGTATTTCATATTGTGAATTGTAAACAAAATGAATTTTGGCGAAATATTGATAGAATTCTCCTAAAAAGGTAATAAAGTTGCCAAGTATGTAAGAACAAATTTAGACCTACAATTCATTCTTAAAATAAATATAAAAATTGTTTTGGTATTTGAAATGAAAATTTATGTGCATTATACAAAATAAATTTTATTTATTAATTATTACTTGCTCTGAAAATGGAATAATTGAACGTCAGAAAAAAAATTTTCAAAACAATAAATATTTCAAATATCATAACAGGTTGACTACGTCTTCAGAACTGACCTTTAGTGGACATGTGATAAAGAAAATGCAAAAACCATTTCAATTTACAAAAGCGGTATATTTTTTAATATATCAGCTTTTATAAAAACGCAACTCCTAGAATTAGTTGAGTGATTTTATTGAAATTTTTACAAACAGTGTAATTTATTACTACATACAAATAAATAATTAGAATTTGAAAAAAAAGAACAAATAAAAAAGTTTTTTCAATAATGAGTTGCTCTGCCACGATTTGCTATGTATTCATTTAGATTACATGGCACCCTGTCAACCAAGTGAACAATATTGGGCCTGTGGTATATCATTCCAAACTTCCTGAATCCTAGTGTGAGGGCTGTGTTGTGTTATACAAAAAATGTTGAACTTTTGCGTTCTCCATGCATCCACCTGGCCCTCCTACAACTGTCGTGGGCCCACAAACAAAATCGAGACTAATCTCTGAACACAATTTGATTCCATTCTTGTACTCAATTCATTCTTTCGTTGTTCCATTCTAGTCTATAAGCATGGTTAAGTAGGGTCAGAGAAAGACACAAAAATGGACTGTACAAATGCAGTCCAAAAGATTTTATCTGACGATAAAGAGATGACATTGGCATTCTGCGTCCTACACCTCCCATCCTATCTATTGCAATTAACTGAGTTAGATCTAGGATGTAGTTGAACCCCTTTTTTGGAACATCTGGACCAACATCTCACCATGATTTTACATGGTCAGCAATTTCTCTAAGTGAAAGCTTGGCTGATAATTTTCATGTTGACGAACTTGGGCATTCTTAAACGTTCAGAAGGTAATAGTGAATAAAAAATTTGCAAAATTGACAGTTATGATATACCGATTGTTTTATTTCATGAAATTTATTGTTACTATGTGCAAACAAATCAAAAAGAAACAACTGATTGATTTTATTCAAATTTTAATCATTATTTTGTTTCATCAAAATAGGCATTTTTGGCAACTTCATCAAAATTGATGAACAATTTCCATTGGTTGCGATTTTTATGGAAGTCAGTATACAGAGCGAGTCAGTAATCACTTCTCAGCGTTCCGATATCCATTCTACAATGAAAAATAAGACAAAGATCAAGAACACTAAAATCTCGAAAGTGAAACCATTTTATAATTTTTCGTTTATATTCTAATCAAATTTAAAAACAAAACAAGTAACTTTAAACAAAAACAATTGGCCACTTAACTTTTGGTTTTGACGTTTATTTGATTTGTATCACTTACTTCAAAGGTATTTTTACATTCAAAATGGCAAGGTATATTGACAGACATGTTAAAAGTTAAAACATTCTTTATATGCTGGTAGACCTCGAAGACTTACATGGGGACAGGAGGAACAGTTATTGCAGGATGTTGAGAATAATCTTACCACCAGCACACGTTTCTTGTCAAGAAAAAGGCATCTGTTTCTAGATAGAATAATAGAATAATAATAATAATAATAATATTAATAATAATAATAATAATAAAGGGGGAATTTAACAAGTATTAATAAGGAATAAGGTTTAAAGCAATGTTTATAATTAAGTTACATATTAGGTTACAAGTAATAAATCATGAATTAACAAAAGTGTACACATAAAACTAAGATTATATAAACAAATTATTTTAATTTCTTTTAAATAATCCAAAGTGGTGATGTGGAAATCCTATATAATAATAAATCTATGAATAATGCAGCTTATTGCAATCTAAGCAATTTGTAGTAAAAATATTATTAAAAAGAAAAGGCGATATGTGAATCCCATATCAGAGCAATATAAAATTTGTTGAAATAATCAACAGAAATTGAATAAAATAAGTAAAATCAGTCCTAAAATTAGAAACAGGAATTTTGACATTAAAATTTAATATAAAAATGCTTTTAACGTTGGATATAATTACATTAAATTAATTCTGACATCACCAACTACATCATAAGGCTGATGAAGGGAAGCTTGGTAGTTTTTATACTGGCAATTGTTTAACAAATATTGAAGTGCAATGAAGTTTATTTTTGTAATTAAATTAAATAGTAATAAAAAGTTACTACAAAAAGGAAATCACATCAGTCCGATGGTGCGTGTTTTCATGTCAAAAAGATGTCAAGTACGGTAAATGATTACAAAGTGATCAACTGAAGCATAAGTAAGCCAGTGAGTGTAACAATTATAAAAACCACTCAATTCGTAGGTATTTGATTATTATAATTTTAATCAGGTTTGAAATTGACTATAAAATTGAAATGAGTGTGTTAGATTTGAGTAACCAAAATTTAAATTAACTATAAGATTATAATGAAGTGTGCTATTTGTGTATTTAAACAGAGCTCCCTCTTACCTGGAAATCTTGAAAAACCTGGAATTGTCAGGGAATTTTGTAAACATCCTAAAAGTCATGGAATAGTCAGGGAATTTAACAAATATTGGTAAAAGTCAGGGAATTCTATAATGATTCATTGAAAAAATTCTTGTTTTTAAAAATACCAATATTTTTTACTTTATTAGAGTACCTGTGTATGTATATCATCACAAGACAGGAAAACTTTAGTTCCTTTGCATAAGAACTAACATGTATAAATTACAAGGCAAGATCTATCAGACAGTCATTTGTATTTGTAATTGACTGTAATTGTGTTAATCAGAATTTAAATTATGGTTTTTATAACATGTATGCTCTACAAAGTGTTTTTTCTTTCTTTTTGCCTTGCTCCTGAAGGAACCAGGTTGCTATTGTAGCAGACTGAATCACCTTCTAGCCTTCTTTGTTAATACTTCGAGATCCCCAGGTACCCATTTCAGTATAAACTTTTTTAGAGGTCTTGTTAGCCAGACTAAAGATTTCCTTATTTACCCGCATTGGTCAATGAGAAGAATGGCAGAAACCCTTCAATTGGGATACACTCTTGTGAGTTATCAGTCTGCCTTCATGCCGGTTATTTACAAAATGGCTATTAGTGTTAATAACTTCAAAACAGTATTTGCAAAAAATAGTTCGTCAGTGAAAACCTGGAAAGGTCAGGGAATTTTATGCCCTTCTGGAAAGGGGAATTCTGTTAAAAGTTTTGATTCAGTTTACTGTGAATATATTAAAAATGCATAATTGTTTAAGCCCTGCAATAATTAAATTAATAATAAAAAAGGAAAACTGAATGAAAATTAATACCGTATGTAATTGTTTGTTAAAAAAAGTAATATTAGTTTAACTTAAATATTTTATAAAATAATTATTAACCAATGTGGATAAATTACTTCTTTTTTCATTATTGTTGAGCAATTGAATACAAAATTAAAAATAAAGTATTCTTATTTAAATAATTTAGTTCTTTCAATTGTTCGCAGTATATGGTCAGGTCGGTAATATAAAATTTCATTCGACATAACCTCAAAAACATATTAACCATAACCTAGCCTTTAGGTCTTTGATCCATCATATAAAACAGACAATTTTAAACATTACAATATATATTTCCAAATGGAACATTATTTTATTGCTTAGATAAAATAACATTATTGTTTAGAATAATGAGTTTATTATGAATTTGTACAAAAATAATATGTACATTTTTATGAATCCTAATCACTACATTAATGTCCATGAACGTGTTAAATATGATACCGATGTTGTAGCTGCTTTTTCTGTTTTAGCATAAGTCATCTCAACTTTCTTATTTTAAATGGGACACCCTATTTTTAGTTTTTTTGAACATTTACAGCTAAAACTACTTGTTACTGAGTTCAGCATTATTCTAAATTAAGGAATAGTCAGCTGTGAAATAAAATCTTGCTCTTTATTGTTGATGTCAACATTTAAGATTTTGTGGCTTGTATTAAGTTAAAGTAATAGCAGGGTGCACACTCCGTACATATTTTATGTAAATGTACATATTTTTGATGTTGGTACATAAAAGTACATAATTTCATAAATTAGTACATATAGTACATATTTTTGGGTTCCCAATAAAAGAATTAATTTGTACAAAAAAATTGCGTAAAGGTTGTTTAACACCTTTATTTTGTTATTGTTGCTACACGAAAAGCTTATCATGCAACTTGAAAAATTTGCTTTATATTTATATCATTTGTCTCCTACTCTCTTCTTTGAATGTAAGAGAATAAAACAAGGACAGTAAGTAGTCAGAAATTGTAATATGTTTCGGAATCATTCGTAAATTCAGGTTAATGATATAGATTACGTAATATTTTATTGATAGCGATATGGAAGTTACTAATAGTCCAACAAAGGATGTAAAATTCAAATTTTGTTTGTAACATGACGGTTTATTAAATTTTAGGCTCATTTTCCTTTGTTGATAGTTGCAATGATATTTCTTTTTTTTAAATAAAATTAAAAATTTGTCAACACTATTTAGTTCCTGTGTAATTCCCAGAACCAAAGGTTATTGTATTTTAGCTGAAGTCAATAAAAAATAAAACTTATTTTCTGATGTATTGGAGAAAGAAATAAATCAAATAAATAATATAATACAATTTTGCTCTTTAAGAATCTTGTCAAGATGGTAAAACTGTCTTTGTATATTATGTTTTGAAAAAGCGATTTTAATATTTGCAATGGGCAAGTGCAACTTTAATGACAAATGGTTGTATTATGGAGATTCTGGGGGCAATAAAATTGGTAATTTATGAGCACAAATTAACATGTTGTTTTTAATTATTTGTTTATAGGTATATGGGCATGAAAATTAAAGGATAATAATATCATCTTGTTTTCTGTTTGTGATAGAAAGGTAGCCTGTGAAAGAGGAATAATTTCTCTTTTACAACATTCAAAGGGCGATAGGCATAAAAATAACTTCATAGTTAAATACCAGACTAAACAGCTTCATTTAGAAATTAAAACGATTAACAACACTGATAAAATGAAATTTATAATTCGAGTATTGCAATTGAAGGAAAACTATTTGGAATTTGTGAAAATAAAGATACCCCAATAAAAGCCGAGTTGATATGGACAATGAATGCAGCTTTGCATAATTATTCATTTCGTTCATATGAAGGGATTACTAATATTTTTAACTGCATGGTCCCCGATTCTAAAGTTTTATCACAGTTTTATATTTCTCCAACAAAAATGAGATACATCATTTTGGAGGCTTTGAGACCTTATTTTATGCAACTAATATTTTTATATAAAGTACAAAAACGTGATTTAGTTTGCTCTAAATACAAATGAAAGAAATTAGTTTTAAATAATGAAGGTGGAATTTCTTTAATTCATTTTAAGTGTTTTCATCTTAATTTTATTTATCAGAAAACCAATTTGTGCAATATTATCAATATTACTAGAGCCTTAACAGTTCCTGTAACCACCGAGTCTGTTTCAGATGAATGGATATTATTAACGGTAGATGAAGATGTAAAGCAATTTTCGACAAATATTCGAGTAGACTACTTTTGGAGAGAAACTTTTGCATTGAAAAGGAGTAGTGGGGATTATAAGTATCATAATCTTAAGATTGTTGTTAAAGCAGCTCTTTCTGTTTCACAAGGTAATGTAGAAGTTGAATGAGGTTTTTCTAAATCAAGAAGAATAATCACTTTTGATAAGACAAATTTCTGTACAAGAACTCTTAATAGTGTTTTATTTATTTGCGATGACTTAAAGTTCTGCAATAATCAACCAGAAATAGTACCAATATCCCAAGAATTAATAAAAATGGCTCAAGTAGCTCATCAAAAATACAATTTCTATTTGGAGGAGCTAAAAAAAGAAAAAGAGTAGAAAACCAGAGAAGAAAAGCAGTGTGAACAAGAACATAAAAAGAAACTGGAAGAAATAAAAAATTTAAAAAATAAAAAACTTGACTTAAGAGAGAGTGGATACAGATTTACAAAAAATGGAGAAGGAGCTTGAAGAATCAAGAAAAATTGCTGATGGATTATTTTCTGAAGCAAATGTAAACTAAAGTGTCCATAAAAAATAAGGACATGGTACAAATTAATGTGGCACAAACAATGCTCGATGGTGGTGCAAAACTTAAACATCAAGAAAATGTCAAAGCTAAGGAGTTGAAAACTTTAAAAAGGAAAGCTGAAAAAAGAAATTCAGATATCATCGAATCTGTTTTATATAAAATATGTAAAACTAATACAATGGGAAACTAATTAATTTTTTATTGCAATGCATTTCTTGTAGCTCTTGATATTTAAATAAATGCATTATTAAAATGTATTTATTTTTCAGATAGATGTAATCAATTACATATCTATTTTATATTATTTTGAATAAAAATATTAAAACAATAAGTATCCATGTTGTTAATGTATGGTGAAATTTGTAAAATGGAAAGCATGAGATTACAAACGTTATTCCAATCCTACAGGAATTCTACTTTAAGAAGTTTTTATATATTAATTTAATTACTACCTGACCAAAAGTTCTGTTTTATAAAGTTCACTGTACTTACATAGTATATCGAAAAAATACAAGTCTCCAAACTTCGTAAAATTTGTATATAAATGGTACATATTTTCAAACGTGGGAGTACATATTTACATATTTTGTACAAGAATACCCAGTGCGTACCCTGTAATAGATAAACTGTTAGGAAAAAATAGAATTAAAATTCTCATGATACTGGGATATGGTGATAGGTAAAAAACAGTATGGGAAACCTATTGTATTTTTAATCAGAGTCACTCAAATTGAAAGCCTACTACTATAGATTGTACTGCCGTTAATTTCAGTTTTATTTAGTGAATTTAATTAATTTGTCCTTTCCCTTTAATACTTAACAGCAATAGGATTTCGGCTTAAATAATTTAGCTTTCTTATTGTTCAAATCTTTAGCTGTATTTAAAGGGCGATAACTTTAACACCCCTTTAAATATTGACGTCTTGAATTATCAAGTGTGTTTATTAATAAATAAAATAAAAAAAATCGATTTACATAATTATAAAGTTTGCATTTACCAAATTGAGATTTCTGATATTGGTTTGATAAAAAAAATTTCTAACAATCAAAAGAGTATTAACACTTTTGCTGCAGATGATGGGCTGGTATATCATAGATTGACCACATTTAAATGTCAGTGACATGTTGACGCGTTTAAGAATAATATGCTTTTTAAATGATATATATTTGTTGGCAGATAAATTATGGCTTTTAAATCTTGTTGGCATTTCAATAAAGATTAAAATTTTATAAATTTGTACTTGAGTTTAATTAATTCGATTTTGAATGTATTTTTTATATAGGTCGAATATTATCGTTTATATATTTGTTTTAGTATATTTAAACTATAATAATACAATAAAATATGTTGAGGTTACTATTTGGACTGAAAATTTGTTGCACAAATTCATTTAAAATCCCTGTTGTAACTCATGTCTCAAGGAATACCCTATTTCTTTTTATTATCAACCAAGTTGTATTTTGCTTATTTACTATTTAGTATTATTTATTGCTTGTGTTAGTAAGTAGATTCTTGTGTATTATATTATTTGATATATTATAGCAAGTAGAGATGAAACACCGAGTAGATAAAGAGTTAAAAGAAAGATAGATAGGCAACATACAACAAAATTAACAAATCCAGAACTGTTCCATATTTTTGAGGATTTAGATAAAAGTTTTAATGAATTTGAATATGACAGTAGTGATGATAAGAATTCTATACCGGAAAGTGTCGAAAGTGATGCAAGTGATGGAATGTGCAGTAAGGTTATTTTAAGTTTTATTTTCATAGCAGGGCCAATTTCAAATAAATTTAAAGTTAATTTGAATTTTAAAGTTACTTTTACTACTGTAACTATGATTGTTTACACAATTGTATCTATGGAAGTCAAAGTTGACTTTAAAATAAAGTAACTTTTAAGTTTATTATGAAACTGGTCCTTGATGAAAAATATTTCAATTAAGATTTAAATAATTTTAATGACGTGATTGATGTTGAAACCAATGTTTGGGACCAAAATCCAAATAGTATCAAATATTTCAATTTTATGAAACGGTAACCATTACTACTTGCTTCTCCTGGCAATAGACCAATTGATTATTTTAGGATGTTGTTAACAGATGAATTTTTGCAATATATATATATATATATATGCAATTAATCTTAATAAGAATGCTACAAATGAGGAGCTTCAAATATTTATTAATATTGTTCTGTTTTGGTATTGTAGTTTGTCTTTGACTTTGTTTACGCACGCTGTAGTTTGTTTACTGCTTTTATTTGCTCGCACAGGCAACCTACTTTTGTTTGTACCCTTACCCTTAGATATGGTGGTAACATGTTTACTTTATTTTAGATACCTTACGGTGCATTGAACCAGATGCACACTTTGTCCATGCTGAAATAAAATAAAATATCCCTCCCTTTGTAATTTACTCAAATGCCAAATTTATAATTGCAGTTAGATTAAACTGATGAATTTGCGTATAATTCGTTTTAAATTTGATTCTTTCGGAAATTTTTAACCCACTAAATTATGTAAATATATCATCCGCCTATAGAGTAAGCTTCGGTGTTTTAACAAATCTTTAGCTTCTATGAATAGAGATTTTAAATCTTTAGATTTGAATTTTGAAATTCATTTTGTTAATAAAATAAATGATTTATTTCACACATAAAGTTTTAATTGAACCATCCGTTTATCATTAATCAAAATTTAACATATTTAAATTGTATTTTCTTAATGTTCTGTCAAATTTATGAAAGTAACACAAACAGTTCACTTTATTTTGCCTTTTCGATAAATTGTGCCCAAATTTAGTTCATGATACTCACTTTCACTTATGCCGTTGTCTACTTACACTTTACTAATTATTCTTATGTTTTGTTTCTCTGCATTGATGAATTGAAATCGTACAGTTACACTAACCTTTTCCAGATTCGTTCCTTTTATGTCTGAGTGGGGCTTAAAAGTTAAATGTCTTGAAATGTTATATTGGTAATTACTTGTTCTGTTCTCCATATGCTATTTGTTTAGACTTCTATTTCCCGATTTGTATGGCTTCTTATTTGATTCGTATAATTACTCTTTACCTGGTCTAATGTTTAATTATTCTTATTTAACCTGATTATTCTATTATTTTCTTTAACAAATATGTGTCACGGGCACATTAGGCGTTATGCCTACCTACCTGCTAGCGTCCAGCACGCTAAAAGGAAGTCGAGATATAGGAAAAGAACGGGGTGCCGCTATTCCAGATGGCCACTCAAGGTATGGAAATATTTTCGGAATAGATAGAAGTAGTTCCCTGGCCTCTTGTGAATTTGCCCCGGGGTTGCCTTTTGTTAAGATCCCAAATGTTAATATTAACTTTGATCGTGATCTAAAGGGAGACCTTACATATCCTTTGAAATGTAAGGTATTATCAATTAACTTATTTTACTGTCAAAAATAAGAGTCTAGTTAAATGATAAGACATATCTATTGATAAAGAAAATGACTTATTTAACCTACATACAAACAACAGGTTACAAAAAGGTTACAGAATAACTTCCTTGTCCCTTGAATTAGGTCTTATCAAGAGGTACAGGAAGGATTACTCAAAACTACTGAACATTGAAACTAGGGTTACTATGTGTATTTAGACACAGTCAATGCTAGTATGTGTCCACGATCTAATTCAGAAGGGATGTAATTGTGATCTTCCTTCACACGTGAAGGTTTAAGCTGGCCTCAAAAAAAGGGGCTGGTGTCGGGACTTGTGGCTTAAATTGACTTCTTGCCGATCGGTGGTGACATTTCACTTACGCCTTTCTTAGGCTGACAATTCAGAAGCAAGAGAACAATATAAAAGGGTACCTTAGTTTGATTCGTCAAATTACCAAAATCGTCTGTCGTGATTAATTTATGAGTTCCTGCATCTGCAGAAGAACATCACACGTTCAAATAAAACAGCTGCAGGGTGGAACGAACAGGTCAATCCCCAGAGACATGCTATTACATCTCTTAGGTTGGGTCTTCCAACATACTACACTATGTTGAGTCCCTAAACACACACTGAACGCTTCTAACAAGGAGCCAACACACAACCGATTTTATTTTACACCGACTACGTGACGAATCGTTACCAATTTTTAAATGTCACCGAACTCTATCCGACATGAAAATTACATTTCTCTATCACATTTACTGTAATTATTAGATTCTTAATCGACACAGACGTAGGAAAAAAACGTGTCTGTCCTTTATCCGACTGGAAGTTTTATATATTTTTTTATTTATTTATTTTCGTTGTCCTGTCAACAATGCCGTTTCCTAAAACATACGGCGGCAAATTTAAAAAAGAAAAGATTTTGTTCATTATTCGCGGAACGCCAACAAAATCTGACATACGCTTAGGCTGTTCTTTTTTATAATAAATCTTTGCACAGGCGTGCTCAACATATTCTCCCTGTTTTGTTATTTTTTTTGTGACTCCCTAAATTGTTTTTTCTTCTGTATAGAAACCCTTGCTTGCTTTTCTTTTAATTCCTACTTGATCGGTTATTCACTTTGCTGTTGTCGCCCTGGCATCATCCATCCGGTATTGTATTGCTTTTCATAGTCAAGTACGTCTATGCCACAGATAGTCATTATTTCATTAACTTATAGTTCATTTTCCTTTTCCGGATTTATTTAAATTAATTTTAATTATCTTTTATTGGTGTAATTTATATTTACATAATTAATTTATCAGATCTCTATGTTATCAATTTACTAAATTTTATAATCAATCTGCAATTATTTTATCCTAGCAATTTTGGATTTGATGCTATAATTTTATTTATTTCAGATTTGACAGTGTCATCTTTTAATCACAGCAGTAGATGGATGTATTTGAATTTCCTTTGGATGATTGTCATATTTGGTTGATCTGTGTTACTTAGTTAAAGAATTATACACAAAAAACTGTTGGACTTGTTTAGTTTTGCACAGTAGCTGGGTCATATTCAGTTTTGCACGCGAGACACTATGAACAAGTTCAGTTATGCACAAAATGAAATAAAATCTAACAATGATTGACAGTAGTTTATTATTATACATTATTTTATTATTACTTATACATTACATAATTAACATAGAATTATTGATCATAGAATTATTGGCTCCTCTTCCTCTAAACAGTCACACTTAGTTTCTTCATCAGCGTTCTCAATATTGCTTGGTTTTTTGAAAAGGTCTTTATAATATTTTAAATCTTCATCTTGTTCCCAGTCTTTACTAAAACGAGTTACTAGTAATATTATTACATTTTTCAGATTGTCTTTATTTATTGGATGTTCCAAAGGTGCTGATTTTAACTGGAAGCTGCCTACTTTTTTCCTTTTATTAACAAATTTTCAATATATCTGGATTTGGTGAGTTGTAGTTCCAGAAACGCTAGACGTTGGTTGTAATTTTATTTTCAGCAGTGTTTCAAATCACTGATTTCATTGAGGTTTTTGTACAAATGTTCCATTTCCTTTATATTTATGCAGATCTCAATGACTGCCTAACTCTTTTACTGTGCCAATTGCTTCTTATATAATGTAGTTATTAAGAACCTTCTCTGTTTGGCAAGATCATGTTTAGTTGCATGAGGTTTTTTCCTGGAACCATTACTTCCTTCCTCAATGCTAATATCTGCTTCCACTATTTGATTATCTACGATATTATATCCTACACTCTACAAAAGTTTGTATTGAGTAATTTACTACATTAAGCAACTGTCACTTTACAATGCTGTTACAGCTTACTGTAAAATATTTTAATACTATGGTGCATATGTCATGGTAGCTCACAGCCTCTTATTACTCCCTACTTAATAGGTATACTTATCAAAAGATGTTTACCACCAATATAAACAGGGTGTCTACTGACACGAAAAGTCACGAAAAAGTATCGAATCGGAAAGAGCGGTCACGAAAGTCACTAAAAGTAATGAAAAATAGAGATCGGTAACGAATTTTAAATGCCACCGAAAACATAATGGAAATTTATGAACCGACGAATATATAATATAGGTATTTTTAAAATATTTCTTATCACGTAAAAACAATATTCACGTGAAATACAATATACATACATATTGCTATGTCCAATTTGACCATTTATTAAAAGTTTGAGGTAAATTTAAAAATACCTGAGCAATCATGTACAAAAAAAAATCAATTTTTAACTAAAGGAGGTTTATTGAATGTTAAATAAATTATAGGTAATCACATACACATTCACATAAAATGAGATAAAGTTTTCCTGAAATTTCCAAATCATTTAAATTAAAACAAAATTTTGTAAGGTTAATGTAATTAGTAGGAATATATACACACCAA
>JAHWXV010914927.1:0-13932 GCA_024586415.1 Phrixothrix hirtus | reverse complement strand
AGATCATAGATTTATACATAGGATAGAATATAAGGACTGTACAGTGTAAATAATAAACTTAGCAGTTAAAATACATGTATAAAAAGAATCATACTTTTATGGAAGATATATAATTTGAATACAATATTTCAAATAAAGTATAAATCATATGATTGAATCGTAATGATACATAATTAAACTGGTGAAAAACCTTTTAACATTACCTTTGTAACTCAGCAGAGGATTATAAATTAAATAATGAACCCCTTGAGATCTCATGAACTAGAGCTAAAATTATTGGGTTAGTCAAGCTTATAAGAAACCACACTTGATTAAAAACTTCATGTCCGCCTCTCTTATCGGTATAAAATGCCAGAGAGAGCGTGACAGTACAGCATCGACATAATAGTAACATACGTCCATAAGTTCTCATAAATTGGCCACCTAAGCTATCCATCCATAATACAAGGGTGTAAGAACAACGCCTCAAATTTCGCGAACTGATAACTAAGTTTTCAAGGTAATGTTATTATCAGAGCTTCCAATTCACTAGTTGAATCGAGCTCAATGTTTCTGAAAATTGTATTCCAAAGGCAAACCGATACACAAGAAGGCAAGTACTAGAACAGAACGGCTTAGAAACTAACAAACAAAAGTAAATTAATAAATTAATTTATTGACATGAACTCAGTCAGAATAGGTCCACACGTTTATAATTACGTTTTAATACTCTGTTAAACCATTTCTGTCAAACCCATTAAGAATAAATAAGGATCATTCGTAGCTAGCTGGATTGCAAAGGCAGACATACTTCCATTGTTTAAAGCAAATGACCTAAAACCTCCAGTTAGTTGAACCAATTCCGTTAGCGATAATAATTTTTCAAATAATTGTAAACTTCAATTAATTATTGTTTTATTTCGATTATGGGTTATTCCACTATATGTATCAAATTACAATTTGTTACGATTTAAAATCTTCAGTTGTCAATTTTGACTTGCTGTATATATCGATTTTTCACTCGCCCTATACATATTTCTTAGTGACGTGTTATCGACCTGCGCAGTGGGATCGATTGACGGGTGTGTTCGAAGTAGCCGTGAAATCTTCGCATGTGCTTTGACGCTATTCTTTTCCATCTTTTAATTTGAAATGGCATTAATAAGAGTTTTACAAACAGCCAACTTTTTTGCGCTTCGTAATGTAATATTAAGGTAACCTCTATTGTTTTTACATTTCATTATGTTAAACTTTCTGTAACGCCTGTAGGAAGTTTCAAGATTTTGAAGGTTGTGGCATGGTTGCCTTGCTCTACATTTGTTCCTAAAGGAGTACCCATCTAAACTAGTTAGTATTCCAGGTAATTTATTCTTATGTACGTTGAACATGGCGAATTGATAGTATTTGGCATACTTTCTAGTAAAACTAGTTTCTAGTAAATCTATACTTTAAGAGCTAAACATCCAATGCAAAGTTCTTATATTAAATGACATATGTCAATTACTGGAGTTACTCGCGCAGATCCATAAAGAATTTTCTGGAAGTCAGATTAAAGTAGTTATGTGAAGGCAACCTGCGATCAAAAGCGCTTCGTAGTATGCAAGCATTGTAAACTCTAGAAGCTGTTAAAGTAAAGTATTAGCATTAGACCGGCAATCTATAATTTGTACAAAATTTAATATGTTTCATTTATTTGTTTTTGCTGGTATAAATTAAAACCCTGTTGATAGTTAGTTGTATATTTTTATGAAGCAGGAGATGTTATCGTACTTAATTAAGGAATATGCACCAATTCACACGACCTCGCTGACTGTCACTAGCAGGCATAGTAAACTTCTTAATAATTGTGTCAAAGCATTTGAGTACCGACATCACATCAAATCTAAGACAACGTTTACAATTATTGTGAATAAAACTGGACGCATTTATTTACTTTAACAAGATCAACAGTGCCCAAAAGTAAACAACTATTACTTTTAAAATACGTTTCTTTTTATTTTAACCAGTTCACGCCACGTATTCTAATTAATTGTTTTAATTAAAATCCTGGGAAGAAACAATGCGAAATTTGAGGAATTCATAAAATAAAATTCCTAAATACGTAAAAATGGCACAAGAGCGAAAAACGACCATGAGCATGTGTATGTATAATAACCACTATAATTTGATTATTAGCGTTTTCTTTTAATTTAATATAAAATACATATTTGAAAATTCGTACAGCCAGAACTCGAACTACCAATTTCCAGGTATGTATACTGATACAATTCAAACTACGTTACCAAGCTCGCTTCTCGGCATGAATCGAATTCCTCTAAACATGTGCGATAGTATATTTTTATAAGTTATTGTTATTTAATTAGACCAATTATACTAACAGTGGTCACTAGGAGAGCCTTCATCATTTTCAGTTTATCAGAAATATATGGCTGTAAAGTAAGTAAATCGTTAAATTTTATCCTTGAATCAATTTGCTTTCATATAAATCAGATTTTCGTTACGTAGTATTAAATAGTATATAGACTGGAGGTATATGACTCCGTTAGAATTTAAAATATACTAATTCTGTAGTACTGAAGAAAAGAGACCTCTCGACAAGGTGGAAGCTAAAAGTTCATTACAGACAAAAATTCCGTCACCGTTTGGTCCTAAAGGACATGCAGCTGCAACCTTGTTGAGAGGTTACTCTTCTTCAGGTGACACGAAATTACTGGGGGTATACAATACCTTGTGGTTCATTATGTTAAGCACTAGATATCTCTAGTGACATTAGAAGTCATCGTTGGTAATAAGAATTGACTTATCTGCACTAAACGCCATTACTGTCGTTTTAAACTACGCCCAAAGGACATAAGAATTCGCTATCTATGAGAAATATTAAACTTGTCTTATTTACATTTACAATATTGTATAAAAATGTTTCACTTTGTGGACTAGAAGAAACAAAAGAGTAGTAATATGTTATTCTACAGGATTTCTCCTAATAGCAATTTTTCTTATGGCATTTTGTTTACATCCAAATCAGTAAACAAATCATATTAAACCGTTATTATTTATCGTTCGACAACACCAAATAAGTATTGTTACCCTTATGAGATATCGTTAAAAACATCAAACTTCAACTGGTATGTATATTTTTATATTATTATAGTTTCTGCAATGGTTCAAAATTATAACAATATGCATTTTTATCTTTAGTAAATGGAAGTTCTCAAATTAATTGTACGTGCTTTACTTGTATTATTTAAAAATGTAGCTGTTTATTTAATTATTCACTTGCCTTATTTTTATCAGTTATTCTACCTAATTTCTGTTTTCATTACCATCTTATTGTAAAACATAGTCACTAATTATGTTATTTAAGTGGTGCATATACATTAATGACTTTTGAGGGGCCTTTACTATTTTTATTCGCTAAATTATTTTTTATTATTAAAATCTGTTAAAACCGTTAACGTGTCCAACATTCTGCATGTCTCTTTGATTCCCTTTACTAATTTAATATTATCAATTGCTTATTTTGAGTTAAAACGTATCTCGTTTAATTTGAGCTATAGTCAATTAATTTTTGAACATGTGTTTTTAAGGCCACTTCTCTATATTAAATTTTAAACGTTATTCGATTATAATATACCTTCTAGATATATTTATTTTTTAAGATTTAATTTATTTACATTAATAGTTGAGAATATTAACATAACAGAAATTTGGTGTCAAGCTTTTTAATTATTTTGATGACATTGTAATTGTTTGCAATTGTCTATGCTCTGTTTTTGTGTTTCCAATTTTACAACAGTGATTCACGTTGCAGATTCAATAATATTTATGTTTATATTGCGTCTGCCCTGAGACTTTCACATTACACTTACCTTCAAACTATTCCCACACTATTTGATACAATATGGATAATATGTCAGTCACCAAAAGAGATCACTTTAACTAAATTATATCTAGTTATATCCAAAAACCCGCTGTATTTTCGAAAAGAAAATAAAAGAAATTCATTTTCAAATGATTTAATGTTAGGAACACCCTGAAACTCATCATAGAATGAAATCATGCATCTTAACTAAGTTATAAAGCTTCCACCGCAAAATACAAGCACATAAAGCACCATATTGCGTGCTATCATTTCTGAGTACAGGAAATGAGTAATAGTTTCTTACTATGCGCATATGTCAGGCTTCAAAGAAGATCGTATGTGTATAATACGAACATTCGAAATACTAACTTAAATAAAAAAGGGACTAAAACAGTAATTAAAAACTTTTGGCAGAAAATTGTAATTCGAACAATAGTATCTAAAATACTTTTACACCTAAAATAAAGATATATTAGAGTTGTCAGAAGTAAAAATTTACCTACATAAAATTTGAAATCAAGTACAGATCAAACATAGCTTATTGGGTTTGGATTTCAGGCATTAACAGACTATAGACAATATATTAGTTTCTACTAACTGAATTACCAATCACAACTTACATTGGAAAGTTTTGCGGTTGGCTACACCACTACTGGCTATAGTTGCCACGTTAACTAACTCAGAATCAGGTCGAAAGAGACCTCAACGAAAAAGGTCTACCATTTAACTCTATCAAGAGACTAGGCAATAAGCACAGAAAATTTCCCTTAATTCTAGTTAATACTGAAAAGTCTGACAAAGTTAAGGAAATATTTCAAGTACAAGACATCATGAAGGTACGGGTCATTGCAGAACCGAAACGTAGACCAACTCGTACAATCCAATGTTTCAGATGCCAATGCTTTGGCCAAGTCTTGTACAGATGCACGGAAGAATATAGGTGTATGAAGTGTGCAGGAGATCACCCGACCTACACTTGCACCAAAAGCATGGATAGTCTAGCTAAATGCTGTAACTGTAAGGGAGACCACCCTGCCAGTAGTAAAAGTTACTCAGCTAACCCTGACCTGTTCATAGAGTAAAAAAGGACCGATTTCCAAACAATGTCAAGGAAAGCGGAAAATGTTCCGGGATTGTCGTATGCAGCAAGGGTTAAA
The DNA here is from genome assembly GCA_024586415.1 of Phrixothrix hirtus. Taxonomy (NCBI): domain Eukaryota; kingdom Metazoa; phylum Arthropoda; class Insecta; order Coleoptera; family Phengodidae; genus Phrixothrix; species Phrixothrix hirtus. Next base: position 8,934 of record JAHWXV010914927.1, on the reverse strand, counting down.
CCACCAGATCCAACTCGAATGTCGGAAGTCGGGTCGGATAATCTACGCAAGAGAATAGAGACCATTATGGAAAGGCTGATAGCCGATAAGCTTCCAGCAATACTAGAGAAATTCCACAAAATTTATAACCTGGAATGCAAATGAACTGGAAGGATTTATCAAGTGTCACGATATTTCAGCCGCACTTATCACTGAAACTTATCTCAAGCTGGGCGACAGAATGAGTATCCCAGGCTTGAATACATGCAGAAGTGACAGAGTGAGGAGCCCAGGTGGAAGGATAGCCATCCTGATTAAAACTAACATTGTGCAAACCAAATCATCTAACATAAGAATAAGCAGCGAGTCAGTCGTCGCTCGAGCGCTGATATATAAAACCTATAACGATTAATGCCATATATAACCGACCAGGCAGCAAGATTTCTAGAGAACTAATGCTCAGGCAAGACCATACTGTTATAGGGGGCGACCTGAATGCCAAGCATGAAATATGGGGCTGCATGAGCACCAACGCTAATGGCCGACAAATAGCCGCAGACATTAAGGCTACACCAAATACACAAGTTTGTGCACCTCAAGATGTCACTACCATCCGCTCTAATCGTAGAGGTAATATCGTGGACTTTTTCTTAACGGTCAATTCCAAGAAGTACGCCGAAGCCACTACCGTACATGAGCTATCATCAGATCACTTCCTGATGGTACTTGCAATGGGGTGCCAACGACTTTCACCTATACAAACGCCAAAATTCAAAACCAACTGGCAGACGTACTCTTACCTGATGTCAGGGTGTCAACCGATGGAGCAATTAGATACTGAGGTTGGCATCAAATCCGCACTCTTCAGGATTACGCGATCAATAAAGAGTATCCTGCAAAAATGCCAAGCAACGAATGAGGAGAATTTAGCAAACAAATGGGGCCTAAATGAAAACGAAAAGAGGCATGGACACACTCACGACACTCCCAGAACAAAACTAAGTAGCCTGTATGCTCCAAGAGAAAAAACAAAGGACTGGGATAGTGTAGTCCAAGGAACAACATTTCAAACTTTGGAGACTGACAAAAATCCGTAAGAGGGATAAAACGATTAATTCCCTAATTCCCAAATTTAACAAGACCGAGCAGGTGGAAGCGATAGCCGACTGTATCAAAAGTCAGTGTTCTAACACGCAGATTTCTAACAATAACCTTGTGGCAAAATTTAAACATACGATGGAAATAATTAAGAAGTTCACCATAGACTATCCCTTAGTACTCGCTAAAGAAGATGTTACGAACGTAATCAAACTAATGAAATCTAGGAAGTCCCCCGGAAAATGCGGCATCCTGGTTAGAGCGTCGAAAGTTCTAACTGACAACCCTAAAAAGGAAATGGTCAACATTTTCAATAAACGTTTCTCAATGGACTACTTCTCTCTCCACTGGAAAATGGCAAGCACTGTCACAATCCCTAAAAAAGACAAGAATCCGGCCATTCTTAGAAACAGGATGCCGATCAGCCTGCTAAATTTACTGTCTAAGCTTATAGATAAAATCATTAACCAAAGATTGCAACACTTTTTGGAAGGATCTGAAACTATCCCACACAATTAATTTGGATTCATAAATAAGCTTTCCGCCGACCAACAAGCAGCAAATCTGGATGCCATGATCGCAAGGACCAAGCCAACTAAATTCAACGTTCTAGCCGCATTTGCAGTTGTTGAAAGAGCGTAAGATAAGGTGTAGAGAGCCCATTGATTCACAAAATGTACTATCTTAACATACCGGTCTCCATTACCAAAATCACTCTATCCCTTTTAACCAGCAGATCATTTCAAATTAAACTAGGCAGTATAATATCTTCTAAGAGAAGAGTAGTATAGGGCCTACCGCAGGGTTCGGCTCCTTCTCCAGTCCTTTATAACATTTTCGTAAATGATATACCCGAATTAAATAAATTTAAAAGCGCATAAGTGCTTCAATTCGCGGACGACACTGCTATTGTTGTGGCAGGAAGAGACGAGGTTATAGCAAGATCGACAATGAGACAGTGTCTCAAAAAAATAAGTACATATGCAGAAAGGTGGAAAATAACCCTTAACAATGGCAAAACAGAAATTGTATGTTTCTCTAACAAAGCTGGAAAAATCAGAGAACTGGCCTCTAACAGCAAACTAGTAAAAATCAAGACCAAGGCAAATTACCTTCGAATGACTTTTGATAAAACCTAGGATGGAAATACCACACGGTCAGGAGAGCTACAATTACCAGGAGTACGGCAAGAAAGATATTCCCAATAATTGATTCACACAGACAATTGACACTAGAGCAGAAAAATAAATTACTAAAGTGCATTCTTCTTCCGAATTTGACCTACGGAGAAGAGATATTTATTACAGAGTCTCCTAAAGCACTAAAATTCATAACAATCACCCATAATAAACTATTATGGTTGATTTCTGGGCACCCTACCATATTAAAAACACAGACCTAAGAAAAGACTTAGAAGCACCCAACCTATTAGTAAGGGTATCGGAGAGATGGGTAACACCCATCTCCGTCAATAAAGAAATTGGCCAGGAACACGACCTGACAAGGCCATGCTGTAGGGAACCGACCAACCTGGCGGTACCTACTAACCCACCAGGGTTGGGAAGGCACATTTATATAGTTCTGTGAACAAAATACCTTATTTGAAGGAAGCTAAAGAGAAAAACTCAAAGCACGCGGTAGGGTAGAGGAATGATATACAAGTGATATTGTGATAATACTTCTACTTCTCCCTAGAGGCGTTGTAGTTCTCTCTTGGGTTGAAGGATTCCTGGAAGGAAGAGAAAGATTCAACTAAAGTAGGGTGCCAGTCATTCTACAGCACTAATGAGGAGGAGGAACATATGAACAATAAAGTGTACGACGTTAAAGTTCTTGTCCAGAATATAACAGGAGTACTCAACGTTTAGTCCTAGTAATTCTGTTTTATCTGAAAGCAATAGAAATAGGATACGAGAAGACACTTTAAGAACAAGGTCAGATTTCTTCAAACACTGACAGCATTTACTAAATAGCAAAATATTACTCACATGGTAGCATAACAATAATTAAATAACATAGACAAATATATAACGGTAATTTATATCCCCTAAAGAATTCGTTTAACACGCAAAGAGTTTATTGAAAGTGCTTTTTTACCGGATTAAAGCGAACACATATTTAAATATAATTGATCAATGTACAATTCTATTCTTAATTACATTTGCGATCAAAACAAGTTGTTAACAAGATTTTTTTAAAGATCAAAATTAACCAGATAATTCTTTGAGTTAACCTCATACGTTCAACATCGACATCTAGTTCGAGATATCAACAGCGACCTATTATTAAATAGTTTAAAACGAAAAAAGAAATTAACTTGATACATAACAATTCACGTGAATATGTTTTACCACACTATCCGACGAATGCGCTTAAAAAAGTATTAATTAAGTTAAACGGAAAATCAAAAGCGGTTAATTTTCTTGAGAAAAGTACCTAGTATTATAGCCTGAATTAGATATTAATAGATTTAATAAAAGCAATTACGTAGTGCGTAGACTTCAATGTACGCTAAATTGATCTATTTTTAAGGCAAATTACCGAAATGCCATCAGTAAACTTTATTCAATTATGGACGATATTACTTTACAAGTTAATGCGGTAGTGAAGTTCTAAATATTTCAAAATAGATAACTAATATTTAATTACGCAGATGACGGAAAAATACTAATTTCAATGTATGTATGTCTAACATGGTAAGACACCACCAAAATGATTTGACCATGTCTTCCAGTCTAATAACAACATTGATACAAAAACTATTGTAGATCAGGTACAGATGTGTATGAACTTAAATTACGCAGTCACAGACATCTGAAAATTATTTAAGTTTTACAATTCGACTCCTTCATAACGAGTATTGATTATTAGATTATTTATTTTATGCAACCGAAAATACGGTAAGAAACACAAAATAACTAAGGCACGGTTAACAAAACATTTGCCATAGGAAAGCAATTAATTATCTTTGTACGACCTTTTACAGCTGCATGCAATCTCGTGCTGTTTTTTGCTAATCGAGACGTTCAGTAACCATCGATAACTTTAAACCTACCAGGCGAACTATTAAATATTTTGAACAGTAATTACCAATTATATTAATCAAGAAATTAATGAAATACGTATCATCGTACATAAGCTACTATATCAAGCACAAGATATCATACCAAAGTACAAGTTATAAAAAAAAACGCTTCGCTTCGAATTATTCTAGATGAAAACCACAAACCGGTTTTAAAAAACCCACAAAAACGCTTCAAGATAACATAAAGTTTATCGTTCTCCTAACATTTAATTTCAAGAATAAATTGCATCTAAGTCGTTAGGCATCAGGTAGAGATACTTCCTAATAAAATAATATAAAAAAATAGATTTCCGTAAATGGTCCTAATTACAATAGAGAAATTAAATTTCAAATACTCAAAATGCAACAAAAAAGGGTTACTATTAATTCAAGAAAGGAAATTACATATAAACATCCCGAAAAAGCATTAAAGGTCAATAATAAATTATTGTTTTTTCCAACTTAAAATCCTATGTACAATGAATACGGGGTCCGTACAAATAATTTTTCTTTGCAATTCTATTACAAACGGAGCTTTACGAAATGTGACCGTGACATAGTGTCCTGACCTACAAAACGCTTAACACGCTTAAAGTTACTTTGCTTAAAGTAATACAACATTCGTTGTCCTAACTTTCTTTTTCGAAACACAACGCTCGATCTATTATAATAAAAACTTCCAAAAAACGTGCTAATGACAATAGAAGTAGCTACACTGCATCAGTATGGAAAAGAGTTACTTCCATCCTCGGGATTAAAGTAAGCACTTTAGTCCTTAGGTATATATTATACTATTATTAATAAATGATATAAATTAAATTAATATCGGGTCGTTCTAATTCATAAATATTAAACTTAACAAAATGTATATCGGAACGTATATCTTAAGAGTTTTTTAACAATTATATCACTTCATTGTCTGTAAGGAGCAACAAGATTGTAATGACGGTTCAATTTCAGGCATTAATTGCATATTTATATCACATAAAGTCAAACTACGCAAAAAAATCTTCAATTTAGAAGGGAACGCATCTAAACCTGATATAGTGCGAACCATCCTGAACCAAAATATATATGGAAGTACAATACATCGAACAACCCTAGAAAATGAGGAAGAATAACCTTACATAAACTAGCCTAAAATAGTTAAAACTAGAGTTTGCACTTAACCTGTGTTAAAAGGAACCTATAAGTAGTTTGGTACTTCATTTACGAATCTATCCCATCAAACTGGGAATTCGAAGTCCGCATTTTCACTGAAATTTCATCTAAAAGTATTTACAATCTAGGAACAAAGGCAATGCCTTAAATATACGCCTAACTAGTTGTTACAAATATCTGTACTAAGGCGCATTGATTTCACCAATAGTCATTGCTATAGATGAGTAAGAGTATTTCACGTTGGGAAACTTGGAAGTTATGGTTTCTACACCAATAATATCGATCATTCCTCAATTCATGTGTTAAGGCTTGCAATTTTATGTGCTAGAATTTCTCGGCCTTGTAAAGTGCAATCATTTAAATTTCCAATTACAGTAGGCTATGACCACTCATATATCTCTTTTCATAACGTGTTTAAAATATCTGTCAAAAGGCCATGGCTTATTCTAATTCGAAATTTAAATCATCACACGTTCTAGAGCATTTTATCTGTAAAGCTCTAGACAATGGAAGTTACACACAGAATTGTCTAATAAAATTAATTGTATGATATTTCACCAGACTTGGAGTCATGCCGTTACGCTAGAGGAACATAAAGCTTGCTTAATCCATACAAACACGTTGCGACAGGAAATATCCCTACCTTAGAGATGGCGTTGTGAATGGAGAGGACGGGTTGGAAGACTGGTGGTAAGTTCTATTGGCGCTGTGTCCTTGGAAGTTTCCATTAGTGCCGCTATTAGTTGTAGATATGCTTGGTCGAGCGAGCAGCGCGCTTTTGCCGTCAAAACGGATTTTACCCAAAACAAGTCTATCGTTGCAGTGCAGCGTGCGCTGCGTACTCGTTATCGAATTACACTTCGAAATATTATTCCTGGCTTAAAATCGTGCATGTGGTAGGGTTGTGAAAATAAGGATTGGGGCTCAGAGGATCATCTGAACTCCAGAAAACGTTGACCGTGTCAGAAGATCGATTTTGCAGTCCCCTATGCGTTCTGATAGCAAGCATGCATCCGCCTTGGCGCTTTCTAACCCTACTGTGTGTCGAATTCCCCACGAAGACCTACACTTCAACAACTCTCACGGCAGGATTGGCAAAATCGGGTACAGGCATGTGAAACTTTGATTAAATCTTTGCCTCAAGATGCACGTGTTTTGTTTAGTGACGAGACGTACTTCCACATTTCTGAAAGTGTTAATAAGTAGAATATACGTTACTAGAGTGGTAAAAACCCTAGCGTAATTCATTAGAGGCTTCTACATAGTGACAAACTGACAGTTTGGTGTGCACTCAACAGTGAAGGCATCAGTGGATCTTATTTCTTTAAAGAGAACAAGTATGCTGTTACCGTCAATTCTGAGCGTTTGTAACCATAATCGAACAATTTCTTGAACCCTAACTTCAACAAATTAATTTGGGACAAGTGTGGTTTCAGCAAGATAGTGCCACGACCCATATTGCTAGAAATTCAATGGATGTTTTGATAGAAAGTTTCCTCTGTCGCCTGATCTCTCGGTACGGTAATATTGCATGGTTCGCGCGCTCGCCGGATTTAACTCCGTGCGACTACTTTCTATATGACAACCTCAAAGGTGAGGTGTTTAAACATCGACCCAGGACCCTAGAAGTCTTGAATCATGCAATACGCCTTAAAGTTGGCCACATTCCGCAACAGATGCTTCGCAGAGTTTTGGAGAACTTCCGAACCCGGCTACATCAGGCATTGACAATGAGGGACATCACTTGAATGATATATTGTGTAAAACTAAATAAAACTAATTTCCAGTTGTACACTTCTGATGCCACAATAAAGTTTTATTCTAACATTTTTTGTTGTTTTTTATTTACCTTCAAAGTTAGGGATACTTCCCTGCCACACCTTATACATCTGTAGCTAAATTCATAAAATTTTTGAAAAATGTGCATTAAATTATATAGGTTTCTTAAAAATAAGAGGCATAACGCTAACAGCAGATACTTTTTGTGTCTAAATTGCATTGTTTTCAAAATAGGAAAGTTCTAAAATCTGGGCGATATAATTTTATTTTTTAGTTTTTCTAAAACTCTTATTATAGCATCTTCAATTACATTTTTTATATTAATAACCTTATTACGACTATGATTTTTTTCAATGTGATTCATTTACATAGACTGTATATACACATCTTCAAAAAATCTATCGAAAGCATCAACAATGATTTGTGGATTACCTAGATTATCATTATTATAAACCATTTTACCTTGTATTCTAGAAGTTTTATTTTTTGCATGAATATAGGGCGACAGATAATTAGGATTGTTTTAAAGTGAGTCTTGTGTTTCATTAATATAATTATCCCAAGCATTTTGAATTTTCATTTTAATTAATCTTCTTAGCTTTGTATATTCCTCCAAATAAGAATTGCTAGAATTATCTTTTTAAGCTTATTAAAGAATTTTACTTTATTTTTAATATTATTTATTATATCAGACGTATACTTTCGTAAATATCCTACTACCAAAAATTTTATATAACGTCTTGTAGAATTCAATTTGAAACCGCTTTCTTTATTTCGTGGGTTCGTTAGTACTTCGTTGATTATGAACAAGGCACTACTTTTAACTAAAATTTTTATTTGATTTCTTTATAAATGTAAATTTCACAAATTGCATAATAAATCTAAAATTATAAAATTGTACTCTCGAGCAAAACAATCGTGAAGATCGCGCCTCTACCAGCGTGCAATTCGCACTGCCCCATCCACCTTTTACACTAATGCACTAAAGCGCACTTTTCATATATTAACTACCACAACTTATAATTTAATATAATAAAATACTTATTACATAAATGGAACGGGTACAACCCTCCCCCCACCTCACCCCGTTAAATTAACATTCGGAAACAATTTTAATTATTTTCAAAGTAGTAGAATGGGAATTTAATGAAACTTCTCAATAGGCTTTTTATATAATTTTAGATTCTGTATATTATGAGTTTCCGCGGAAGCTCCGCTCCAATCTTCCCGCAACGCATACGGTATAATAGGAAAAAGCTTATTGATGGTCTTATCCTCAGCTAATGATTAAGGATGAGTTCTGACTCACACCTTATCCCCTACTGACAATTTCTCAATCGGTCGTATCCGATTATGCCGACGCTCAGCCTTACTTAACAAATTCTTCCTTCGCAAGAATGACATAGTCACCACTTGCATTGAGCTCTCCTGCCGGACGATCTAACAGACCTTGCAGAGGACCAGTCCTAGATTGACCAAACATTACTTCATTTGGAGTGAACCCATGCACTCATGAATTACCGAGTTCAACTAAGTTTCGGCCGTTTTCAAAAGATACACCCATTTATGGTATTTTTAGAAACAATAAGCCCTCAGTATCCTACCTATCTCGCGATTTAGGATTACCTTGTGGAAAATACACGGATGTAAAGATCGTACCTACTCCACTATCTTTAAGCCATTTATTCCATTGATTGCTCCTAAATTAAGTCCCGTTACCAGATAAAATCCTCTTAGGTTATCCGATTAATACAAAATAACCTGTAATTAAACATCTCAAGATTGACTGTGTAGTCCCTCGTTTTAATGAATATAACCGAACAAACTCACTGAAAATATCGAACACCAATAAC
>JAHWXV010914847.1:0-10813 GCA_024586415.1 Phrixothrix hirtus | reverse complement strand
ACTTTTGGGTCACCCTGTATATATATATATATATATATATATATATATATATATATATATCAGATTTAGTGTTAACAACCGAAGATTCTTATTAAACCATATGTTATTGGTAACAGGTTAATCGGTCAATAGATATGAAAAAATCTACTTCAACATATACCAATATTTCGTTATATCTTTATAACTTCCTCAAGGTAATGTCAGATTGAAACAGGAAATAACTATAATAACACTTAAAACTAATAATAAATAAACAATTCAAGATTAACATAATTAAATAAGAACTATAAGTGAGAAATGTGACACTTCAAACTTCAAAAAAGGTTATATCACAAGTGCTATTGGAGTTAACCTAACATCGTAAACTGAGAGCACTTGTTAGCAGAAAAACAGGTACAGTTATTAGCACCGTGTTAATAGACTTAATTGTGAAAGAATAATTTAATTATTTGACGTAGCAGTAATTGATTGTATGTTATAACGTTTTACATAGTATACTTTGGAATATAAATACCGCAATAATAAGTTATAAGTTTTAGCAGAATGTTCAAATGTGAGAACGTCTCATAAATTTGATAATTAGGTTCCAATGTTCGCTTCACTAATTTTGTTTGTTAAATTAAATATAACAAAATATTAATGTATCATAAACAATTAAATTTCAAACCAAAGCAAATTTTATACCTTGCACATTTAGGTCCCTAATACATGTAAATGACGAGCAGTTGGCGAATGTGAGTTGTCTATCATAGAATTGAACTTTCGCATACTATATTTAATTGTAACTTAATATCCAAATTGATTTTACGTTTCGTAATTAGAAAGACATTTAACAATTGGTAAATAAACTTAACAAGTAGTGAGTAACGCAAAACTCAGAAATTAGAGTAAAGAAAACCAGATGTGTCTGACGTTTGCGGTTTCCTGCATCGTAGACGACGCGCCGTCTAGTGAAGTGAAGCTTATCTCCTCAAGACCTTCAGCAGCATTTTTTCATATGAGACGACTAGGAGCGGCGACTTATAAGTGCCGAGAAAGAATAAGCCGGAGTTTATCCGAGGACGCCTTTGATAAAGTTGACCAAAAAGGGTCCCTTAGAAAAACTATACAAATATTAATGAATGTGTTATCTACACATATACACTAACTTACCTGCATTTATAACACGGTTGTAGAACTAGAAGCACTACACAATATCGTCGAAGCAGTAATTTCAGCAGGTCGATAAACTTACATAGAAATTAAAAATGGCAGTTAAATATCAAAAGTATCCTATAAATTAGTCCAACTAAATCAGCTTTAGTTGTATTCAGTACCTACAGAGGACACTAAATGTAAGAAAATTTATAGTAAAAATTAAATATGGAATTTTTATTACAAATATAGAAAATAAACGTTACAACATTGTGATCCACGGATTTTAATGCAACAAGTTAATAAAAATGTTTAGCTAATAAAGAAATGGTTGAAAATAATAACCTAATACTAAACGTTGTTAAAACAAAACCCATTTATTATAATTAAAATAATATCAAATATTTTCTTAAACTACTTTAGCATTGATTGAATGGTCACAGCATATGCCTTATTACGAATACTAGAATCCTTGGCATTCTAGAATGCGCAGATGTACATATCGTTTACGCACAAAATGAAGTTCAACCTACTACACTATTAAAGTAGCTTCTGAAGAATTGCATTTCAATGCCACAATATGTATACTAATTTTGAGCCTGTAATAGTTTCCGGAATCATATTTTGAGTTTAGACAAATCAAGGAAATTTTGCAATAATTTTCAGCATTCAAAAGAAGTCTATTAACTAAGTGTTACGTGTTTTTGTTCCCAACAATTTACTAATTTTTAAACCCATCGAAACCACAATCATCTACTTTTATGAGTTTGATAATGTATAAAGAAACTAAAATGTATAATCACTTGCTTGTTGACTACAAGAAATCGGCATCTGCTGGATACTTCATATCTCGCTAAAAATCCACGGCCCTTCTATATCCTTCAAAAATGTCTTGATACTGATCTCTGTAAGATATATTTATATAAATTATAATCTTTTGTTATTATGATATTTATTAGTTATCTACTTTAAATTACTTTCGTTTAGTTTTATTTCCTTCTACTGTACTTGATGCGACTGCTCTTTTAATATGTACACTTGCAGCAAATAGATACGGGGCACCTATTGTCAGAAAATTTTTCAACTTTAACAAAATTCAGTCAGTGTGCGTTAGACTTAAGGGTATTTATTATAATCTCTTGTAATCTATGACGGCAGGTAAATTGGTTGACTTTGTTTAGATAAAAATATTTAGAAATACAAATATAAATCATTAATTTCTGTAAGCAATTTGAGATATTTTATATAAGTACAAGAAATAATAAATTTGATAATTTTGAATTAGTGAGTTTCATATAGCTACCTAACAAATCATAAAATATCATTTTTAACATCGAATATACTTTTGTGGAATGATTAGAGTTATGCCTAATTGAAGTTAACTAAAAATCAATTAATTTTGAAATGAAACAACTTCATTTGATAGATGTAATAATGATTCTTAGGATTTCTAAATTATAGGTGAATTGCTTTGATATCGACAACCGTTGAAATATCAATTTTAAATTCCCTGTAACAGTATAAGAATATATTACTTATTAATATTTTGTTATTCCACCGTTATGTGCAATAACCTCCATTAGTCTATTGGACATAAATTGTACTAAGACTAGAGTGGCGCGTTGTCCAGTTAAAACAAAGTATTAATATTGTATTTAGAATAAATAATCGTGGAGTTTCATTACAATATCTTGTTTCTAAAAGATGATTAAATGTTAAAGAACCAAAAAGGATCTTTAAACGTGAAATTTTGTATGGAAACGAGTTTAGTTTCATTTCAAATGCAAAGTATTATTTTACAAACCCTATAAATTAGTTATTAGTAAATCTAAGAATAAAAACTAAATTAAATACAAATCATCTTTTTAATTATAAGGTACTAATAAAAGTTTACATATTAAAACATTAGCATAAAATTAAATAAATGAAATTTTTCGAATCTAAGTGCCTACAAATTAAATATTCATATTTGTAAGTAGTTTTGGTAAATGCAAAACATTTTAATTTATCACTTATGACTTACTAGCAAGTGAAACTATAAGTAAGGAAGCATTGAGTAATCTAAAATCTCGGGTAGTCCCCCTCCCCCGCATTTATTTGTCATAAATGTTCACTACATGCAATGTATGTTGAATATTTTAGTTATATTTCGACGTTATATTGACATTAGGAGCCAGTTTATTGATATTTAGTTAAAGTTATCCTACAGATAGGTTCCATAGTAACCTTGGTCTGTCCAATGGTGTGCAAGGTAATTGACAAGCACATAAAATTAACATATAGTAAATAAACCCGCCCTTAGAATAATAAACTATCTATGAAAGTAAAAATACAAGTCGATTTTAGAAAAAGGAATATTTATTTTGATATTTAGATAAAATTTAATAATAGGATACCCTGTACAAGTCATGAATAAATTAATTACAAATTAATATATATTTTATCGTAACGCAATAATCTGTATAAATTTTACTCTAACAACTAAGCCATATTAATACTTTTATAAAATATCACTCAAACCTAATAATAAACATAGTGGGGTTTTTAAAGCTTTTACATTTTTACAAATATTATATAGTCATTACATACCAGTAACAACATTGTGTTTATATAACATATAAGTATATATAATTTATTATTATTTTATCAAAATTAAATTGTCAAACCGTAAGTCTATAATGTGCAAACATCTGAAATCACAGAAATTTGCCGGTTTATTTTATTGCAAATTATAGCAAATAGCTAAAAACGCCAATTCAAACTTAAAATCTTATTCTTGCAACTATGCAATTTTTTAACAAATATCTCACGGCGAAGTTATGTAATTTCGTTTATAATGAATATTAGTACTGACATATAACTATCTGATTTCGACAACTAATTATCTTTTAAATATATCAGATAAAATATTAAAACATTTATAAACAATTTAAATCCGTTATATGGATACGAACACATAGTAAATATGCATTTGTTATTATATAGATAATACTTATGACTCTTCGGCTTCTTCTCGAAATAGGTAGGTTGACCAGTATATTACATTGAAAAGAGCAAATACTAAAGGAAATGTAATTCTGGATATGACATCAATACGTTTGGATCTTGTAGGAAATTTGGAAAGCCATGAACCGCAGCAATTTGTTTGCGCAGGTTGCATATGAATTTCGCATTGGCGTATCTTTTCTAATCCCAAGGGATCACCTGGATGGCGCATCAAAGGTTTCTGAAATCAAAATTTATGTCAGTTTTTACATTTGCTTTAGCCTAGATTCCCATCCAAAAATTTTCATATAATTTTTATTAGATCGAAGTTATAAAATTTTGCAATTCAGAACATCAATATCAAATTCCTAACAGTTGACTGAAGCAATCCATAAAATGCAATCCAATGATACTGAACACTTATTAACCATTGTTTAATAAATAAAGGAAAGTGAAAGTTTTGCCGCGAACGCAACGAGTGAATTAATTTTAGAAAAGCATGGAGGGTTTACTTTTCTACCGCGTTGAACATGTCTTTAAATACTAACACAATATTTTTAAATAATATGGGCATTAATATCTAATGTACAATGACAAAAGTATAAAGCAGTTGGCTATTTTCTATTGACCACAAGGCCAAAAAATGTTTTCTTAATTTGATAAATGTAATCAATTTTACAATTTCATCACCTAACTTTCGTATAAAGATTTCTGAATTAAATAAAATTATCTAGTTCAGTATATCTCAATCATTATTCCTATTTTAATGTTTTGTTAAATACCTACGTTGTTGGTATGTTCAGTCTTACTAACTGAAAGATTATTTAACATACTTTCAGTAACAATTTAAAAATTTATGTATCCATACGGTTCAAACGAGAAGCAGTGTTTTATTCATCAAAGCAATCAATCGAAACAGAAATAAAAATAAGGCTTGTCAGTGTCACTCGAACCATCAAAGACGATCTTAGAAGTAAGTAGCTAACGAAGTGTCACTGATCGAATTTGTCCCATCTCGATGCTCTCTCTTAGACATAAATAGAACATATCGAACCTAAGAAAGTCCTTCTGGTTTGCTTTGAGAATTAACTTGATTGTGGGGAGGAAAGTACTGAAGCATACATATCGTACTTAATGTACCTGAAAACACTTTAAAATACAAGATGTGCTTATAAATGGGAAATCCTTTAATTTTTAATGAGTTGAAATTAAGAAAATAAGATACAATATACAACTTTTTGCCCAGATTTATTTGCAATCAAAATAGGTTCATTAATTTGAAAACAAATTATATGGATGTCAAATATTTTAATTTTTCAAATTAATCAGGGCGGTTAGGTTATGTGGTTTTATCTATAGCCTTTGTAAATTACGCTTCTCTCACACCAAACACCTTTAATAGGAAGCATGCAAACAAGTTTCAGGACACAACTTTGTTACATGCTTCCATTTTGCATATGTTTTAAAATTTAAATAAACACATTATATTAAACATGCAGTTAATGATTTCGTATGGCATGGTTTGGTGGTTGGTAACATTAAATTTGGCATTTGGCAAATAGAACATGTTAGCCTAATTCAATGGGATACATGCGTCGCTAAAGTGTGAGATGGTAAAACGGGCCAGCCCTTCCACTATCTGTTAAATCTATCTTACTGGTAGCTATTGTTTTTTCAATGGAATCCAAGATTTACAACTACCGATCCTACTAAATATTTTTCAATGCTCGACCACGTTAAAAATTGTTTTATATGTACCAATGGGGCCAATTTTAACCTCTTTGAAACATTTTTGTCAGTTTTCTGTTTAACCTTGACGTTTGAAAAGTTCTGGCAATTTTCAGAGTTTTGAAATAAAATCTTCCGAGTTAAAAAGAAGGCCATTATAAAATCAATTGTTTCATAATGACTTTCATTATAAAGCAAAATAAACAAAATAATTTTAAAAATCTAAATTAGACCAATGATGAATTCTTTCCATTCTATCTAAAATAAAAAACGCTTCTTGTTCTATCTCAGATGTTAAAATATATTTTGTTCAACTCAAAATAGTAGATCAAGTAGCATTATAACCGCATGAGTGGATAAGGTGACAGTTTAACATACTATTTTGTACTCAACTTCAATATCTAGTATAAAAATTAAATAGAATTTTATATATGATGATAAAGAAGTATTAGCGCTAAAAACATTCTTTATCGTCTCGTATAAAAAATATTGTACATATTTTTATTATTGTTGCGGTACCTTATACCTTCAAATTAAGAAATAACGTCGAAGCCTTCTTACCATTGCAAAGGTGGCATTGCTATCACTATCGATAAGATCTGAGGTTGCATCCAAAGATGCAGCATGTTCCAGTTCACATTGTCGTCTCTGCTTTTTCATATTTTCACGGTGTATGTCAGAACGAGATGCATAGTTTACCAAAGCAAACTCAAGCAAGGCACCAAATACAAAAGTAAGGCATACACCAGTCCATACATCTATAGCTTTAGTATATGATACAGGAGGTAATGAAGCATTAATTCCTGATGTTTGAGTTGCCATGGTCAGTAAGGTAGTAACACCTAAATTTAAATTCATATTAAAGAAAATAATTACTGATTACAAAAATATTACCAAGAGATACTCTGGCAGGAACGGCGCCTTGATCAAGCCAAAAAGATACCCACGATACAATAACTAGCATACAACATGGAATATAGATTTGTATTAAATAATAACTGAATTCGCGTTTAAATAACAAGTCAACTTTTAAACAACTATATTCGCCTGCAAGATAATTTAATACGTTAGATATTGTTTTAAATTTGATAAAAAATTCTACTTACCGGTATTTGTTTTGCTGTTGCAATAATCGGTAAGAAACTTTTCAAGAGTAAATCGGGGTAGGTGTAAATTCTTGACAACCTGTACAGGATCAATTTCTTTCCATAAAAATACAAGATCGGCAGTAGTCCAACCATCTAAAACAGATATTTAGGATACAAACTGATAATTTAGTAATGAAACTAACAACTAGTTTACCATTTACCTATATAAGATACTCTGAATAACTGAAGAAATAAAATGTGTATATATTAATCAGCATGTGTAGCTTTACCACATAAACATAAATTATTTGAAAATATGTTTAAATTAAATCTGTATTAGAATAGACATTACTTACAGCTAGCCATGCGCAAAGAACAAATCTGTCGATCTAGCGGATACAGCTTCAAATTCATTGGGCACGAGAGCGTGAGTGAAATTCTGTAAAAATGTACATAAAACGTGTGGTATTTTAGATTAGACTAAAAATACCTTATGCTATAAAGTACAGAACCATTTGGAAATATTCGAATGTAGACGTTGGGCATAATGATGTCATGAAAATGTCCTTCCTTTTCGTTAGAAAAAAATAAATCAGGCATCCATACCCTGTTAGCTTGAGTCAGTGTGAGATATTTTAGGCGTTCTCCAAAATCATTGAATTTTAGTCGTTCATCCAACCATTGTTCCCGGAAAGTAAGCTGAACACTGTACTCCTAGAATAGCCAAGTTATGAAGAAACTGTCGTGAAATTTGAAAACAAACCATGCAAATGCACATGCAAGCTATGCAAGCAGCACGAATACTCATGCAGCTCACACCGCGTGTTTTCTGCAGGGCTGCAGCGCCACACTGCATGCTCGCGCTGGTGCTGGTGCCCTCATTGCAACATCGCCACTCGGCCTTGTGCAAGTGTACTCAACCGAGTAAGTATAAATTTACACATTCATCCAATACTTGACATGACTGGCAGACCGCGCACTCACCATTTTGTAATCGTCTATTTTGCTGATAGATCGCAGAAAGAAGTTGATGTATACAATGGTCGGTCCGTCTCCTGCATCGTGTGAACAAAACAAACAATATTATTCAGTTAGTAGATATATTTGAACTGCGGGGCACAGCGCCAATCACATCTCGCATTGGCCACTTCCGCATGCAAGCACGTGGTTGTAATGCGCCGCCCCAATAGACATCGAAAGCACACACACAGACACCATTTCATTCTACAAGATATGAAACATTTTATGCCAACCACATAAAGTTTTGCTCGACTATAACAGACGCACACTAGTAAAAGGTATTCTTCATTGCGAATAACCACTTACCATAACGCACTATATATCTTTGACATACTTCTAATGAAAATGTTGATATGAACAACTAAACGACTGTCTCGCAGGTGAAAGAAAATGGCATCAAATAATGGACATCACCAGCAATTCAGATGCAATGAAGCACCGGCACCAGTGCCAGTGAGCTGCCACTACCTAGTGCCCGCTCAGGACATTCAGCAATCAAATACTATCAACCTAAGCAGCTAAAACTGGTGTCGGCGAGCAACGGAGCAACATCACCCCGCTACTCGTCGCGCTTCCCATGCTGGCTCGTGTAGCACCTCTACACTACCCTACTTCATGGTGTGGCCGATGATCCACTTACCATCTTAATGTCACTAATAGTTGCAATGCTGCGGACAAACAGGTTTACTCGAACAACGGCCGGCCCATCTGGAGCGATGGATAATAAGTAACATTATTTACATCAAGCAACAAGAACTACGCAGAACCCTTTATATATGGCCAACTGCCTACTTACTATAAAAAACAAATATAAAAACTAAACTCACCTGTACCATTTACACCAGAAGGACGAATTCGCGCATCATACCGACCAGGCCCCAAAATTTGATCCAGGATTTCTTTCTCTTTCTCTCGAAAATTAAGTTTGGCATTAGAGCATCTACATATATAAATCAAATTAAGACACAAAAACAAACAATAATTACCCAGTACTTACAAAATTACATGGAAGACTTGCAGAATTAAGGTAATAAAAATTCTTTTATTCATGTTTGGAATCTTTTCGAAAGGAACAATATTTTATTTTGCAATATAGTTCTATTACATTATAAATGGAAACACGGTATTCTTTTCACTATTTCATTGCTTTTAAAATGCTATATAATAAGCATAAAAATTCACAATTGTTAACAGCATAAAATGTGCGCTAGCTCTTGTTAATCACACGGCAAGAAATGCTCTATTGATCGTTTACTGGAAACTCGCGCAACATACGTACACGTACTTCTTCGTAGCTTTTCACGGCCTGGCAACGCGTGGGGACGCCTGGCAACGCATGGACAATTATAAAATATAGCGACTATTTTAATAGAATGCTCTGAAACATTACATTATAACATTTACCGAAATAAACAATGCTATATATTAAACATAACTGTGGTAAGATAGTAATTACCGCAAGAAATTGGGAAACCGGTACCATTTTATAAGTAATCAGGTATTGATCACCCGTGCAGGAGCAGGCGTTAATAATAAAGGCATTCGAAATGACGCTTGCGTGTTATTTAATAATTTTTATGATTCTATCGCAATTTCAAATAAAACTAAATCCGTATTTGAATTACATAAACTAACAACAAGGTTATAGTAAAAAATTATGAAGTTACTCTTATTATTTATTAATGACAAGCAAGCCAAACTTTCGAACCCCT
This sequence comes from Phrixothrix hirtus, assembly GCA_024586415.1. Taxonomy (NCBI): domain Eukaryota; kingdom Metazoa; phylum Arthropoda; class Insecta; order Coleoptera; family Phengodidae; genus Phrixothrix; species Phrixothrix hirtus. Next base: position 1,146 of record JAHWXV010914847.1, on the reverse strand, counting down.
AAAAGTATTTATCGTCTCGTTTAAACATCATTTAACTTACTAACTTTTAGGTAACTAAAGTTATTAATTTCAAATAATCCAATAATTAATAAGATCAAATTTGTTGCGCCGATTATGCAATTAGCAAACGGAACTTATTCTTTTGATATCAATATTTCCAACTTTTCGTGCCTACAAAAAGTTTATCAACGCTAAATTAAGAAATAATTCGCTGACTGGAATTGCATCTTGTTGACAACGTCCACTCTGCTTCATCTGTTTTATATACATTCTTTGATAACAACGTTTTACTTATTTTATAAGTAGCTTTATCAGGACGAAGAGAAATTAAAACTTCTAATAGCTCTTTGTAATAATATTACCTTTTGCAACTGGATTCTTATCGTTTTTCAAATAAAAACTTTATAAAAGTCCAATAAAACAAATATAAACTCCGACAAAGCATATAATCCCTCTTATGGCTACAAACGACTATTACTCGTTAACGGGCGGCCTTGGTGACTCATTGATTGCCATATTTACTTCTAAGCCCAAAATCCCCAAGTTCGAGCCTGGCCAAGGCTTTTGGTCCAAAACATAATTTACACATAAGTCCTTTTTTTGGATAAAGAAGGAAAATCGTAAACACCATTCTAATGTACGGTTTGACATGTTAATAATTCCTAACGTGGGCTAAAATTCTTCCAGATTCAGCGAACTTCTATTAGGGATGGGGAAGCTGATGTTATACAAATACAGAGAAATTGCAACTAAATGCGCTAAATCTTAAAAAGGTGTTCAAAGTAATCCCCAAATTTTTCACAGACAGATAATATCGCACAACTTATTCCCTGGAATGTAAATAGTCAAAATATTCTATTGTACCGATATTAACCTCTTCTTCTAAATTAAAACTTTTTCCGGTTAAAAAATAACCGTAAGCTATAGTGTACGAGGGTTGCCTTTTATGTTGTTACAAATGACCACTAGGTGTCGCTAATAAGTTATTGTCATATTCGTAAAATTTGACATTTTCTATTGTAAAATCTGTGGCGGCTTAGAAACTAACAGAGTAGTTTGTTTACAGTGCGCGTTTAAAGAAAGTAATTTTGTGAAAAAATGGAAATTACTCGTGAAGGTTTTCGTTGGGTGATTTTATACGATTTT
>JAHWXV010914845.1:0-10706 GCA_024586415.1 Phrixothrix hirtus | reverse complement strand
ATTGGACGTCACGTAAGTGAAAATTTACAAACATTATTAAACCAGTGAAGAAATAAAAATTTAATTTGTGTTCATTTAAATAATTTTAACAAGATTTTAATTTTATTATTTTTTGCTAAGTTGCTAACATTACGCCGAAAATCAAGTAGCAAAGGTTAACGGCCTGATATTAGAAGAATTGATAATTATTGGTTTTAATATTTCTTATTTTAATGAAAATTTGTGTATATTTATATATATTGTTCATTTATATTTGATATAATAATTATTTGTTCAAACTTTAATCTGGTTTTGGCTCACGCAATTAAAATAAATATAAATACACAAGGTACATTTATGATAATCCCTTGTAATCTTCAAAAAGGTATTCGACCCTTTTAGTAAATTGACAGGTGGAAACTACCTTTGAAATATGAAATTTTATAAACAGTTTAAATAATACATTTGCTGCATTGTTAAAAATTAACGCACACTATCCGATTAATTATTATTAATAGACTCAGAGCAATGCAGTAAACAACCTCCTAATTCTCCAAGAGAATTATGGATGAGTACAATGACTTACAAGCATAATTTCCAGGTGTACGTGAATAAAGCCCAATATAATGGGAATGTTGAACAACTGCTTTTCCAGTTAATCGATGTGTAAAATTAAAAAACGCAGCACATACGATGGGCACAAAGACACAAAAAGAACAACCGGTTTTTATTTTAAAATGTCAGAATGCAGACCAAACATGTCGGTTTATGTTGACTACCCAAACAGAAATGAAGCTAAAAGGACATTATTTTAATGGAAAATTTCTAGAGGGAGAAGTCTCAAATTTTAAATTTCACCATTTCACTTGGTACCATTTCAAAGGAATACCTTTAAGCATGGAACGGTACAGGCTGGAATCAACTGAGTATTTATGAATATACTTAGAAATATCAAATGTAAAAGAATGCACTGACAACAATAGAGCATTGTTATTTAATATCTTGAAATAATCCATTTACAAAAATAGAGGAAGAAGCCTATAATCTTTATTGAGTAAAATAATTTCTAACAAGACTAAAAATAATTTAAATGAAATAATTAACAAAATAGGGATTTCTTTATTATAAAATGCCTGAAGATAAACTTTTTACATAAGGGGTGTTTTCAAAAAGTTTAATAATTGGAATTAATAAAAATATTAATTAATCGACTTTTATATGTAATTTTATAAAAGGATGCTTTCACAGGCAATAGAAAATCTTTTTTATACTTTTAATAGGCTTGAAAGCTTTTATTTCAAACAACTTTATTAAGCAACACTTTTTATTAACCCATTTAAGGCCAGCATTCTGTATATGCAACACTTCAATTTTTATATTTTAATTTGACGGTGATATTTCTGCTTTTATTTATCCAAACCATAAGTAATATAACGATATTTATGTAAAGTAAGTCAGATATCAATAAACTGGGCCATAAAAATAAATATAGGATATACAAGATAGTATAAATATGAGGTAAAAGTTACTGTTTGGTTTCATATTCTTTTAAAAAGCTTATTATAATAATGAATAGCATTCAACTCAAAAATAATTGGTAATCAGTCTGAAAAATAATATACATATTTATATCACAAATAATAATTTCTTATCTAAATCAAAAAATCATAAGTCTTCGTAGACGTTTTGCAAATATGCAACATTGACCCAATCATGTTAGTGGATTTTGTAAATGGTGTTACCAGCCACTTAGGTTTGCAAAGTTTCACTAGTCTTAGTGTCTTTGAATAGTAATGTGTTTGTTCAAGTGCGTGATAGGTGTTATTATCTATTAATGAGCAAATGGTTCCATATTTTGGACATTATTCATGCAAAATGTACATCAAAGGCAAACCGATTAGATTTGGGTTCAAATGTTGGTGAATTTGTTCTGCAGGTGGATATTTTCAAATTTGTTTTTATGCAGGAGCAGCTTTAGTAAAACAAACATCTGAACTTGGAATGGGTGTGTTGATGTTATTCTCAATTTATTGCCCATTGTCACAAACTGTGAAAACCACAATACAAGGTGATTTTAAAACTCACCAACAAATTTGGACTGGGAATTGTTCTAAATCAAGAGAAAAATTCTTTTTAAAAAATTTCTTATTGCTTCGAAGAAATACACTTTTAAAATAAAGCTGCAGAATTATTTGAAAGCCATTAACAATAGCGAACAACTGAAAATGTTGTTTTAGTTAAATAAACTATAAACACATGACATCATTTTGCTGCATCATTCTAAAACAATAAAATAAATAAATCGGGGATATTAATTTCAATTTATAGCTTTGTATTCACTTACAAACATTGTACGTTAAATTATAGGATTTTGTATTTTCTCACATGCTTTTGAACAATACTGTTTACATTTTTAGTTTTTCACATTTATTAATTTAATTATTTTAGTTTTAAGTTGAACATTGGATTTAAATCTCTGTAACTTTTATTTATGGTGCCATATGAAACAATTAGTTTACGTAGTCCCTATTAATAACCTAGAATAATTAACAGAATGAATACGTTATGCTGCATGATTTTCCTAAAATGCTACTTCCTTCTCCTAACACAACAATCATAATGCCGTAGAGCACAACAGTGTATTGCCAGTGGAAAAGAGCATTTCGAACGCCTCTTGTAAAAAAGGTAAGTGCCGCAATTCTCATTGTATTAATCTTATCTCAAATTGCAAGTTGAGAAAGGTTAGAGAAAATATTCTTTGATTTTGAAATAGTACATGGAACAAATACAGTTCAATTGTTTCAATTTAGTGTTTATAAGACCTATATTCAGTGCAATTAAAAATCGTCATGTAATAAAAGAATGTCTTATGACAAAGAAATATCCTTTTCAATTTTTTACAAATTCTAAAAATTGAAATGGTCCAAAAAGTAAATTATCAAAATGATGGTACTTATAGTGTAATTGAATAATTGAAGTTGTTTTTAAACAAATTTGAATTCATATTTAATAAATAATAAACGAATTTATTATAATTAATAGTATTTAAATAAATATTAAATGTTCAATTTTTGTCTCATGAAATACAAACAAATAAAATTATAGGTTAGTTTTACACAAATTAAGAAATACAGCTGCAGTAATTTAATATTATTGAACAATATGTAATTTCCTCAACGAGATGTATTGAAATTGGAATTTGTCTAGACAATTCAAGGCTAATTTAAGAAATAATTTAAAAATGTAGATTATGTAATAATACCATGTATTGATTGTGTATTGGAATTTTCCGTAATAAACGTTATTTATTTATATTCATTTGTATACAATTTTCCGGCAATTCTCAAACAGTGGACATTTTTAATTTTTTCCAAAAGTCTTCTATTTTATGGGACTTTCTTGTTAATGGACATGGTTAGGCTTCTACAGTACCACGTTAAAATTTCTTAGTGGATTTTAAAATCATCTTGTATATTTTTCAACAACTTTTTTCTTCGTATAAGTTGTTTACAATTTTGAAACAAGATATTTTGCTACAGCAACTATTAATGAAAATAAAACCAACAAATGCCATTAGAAAGCATAAACACAATTTCAGAAAAGCAATGGGGTTCTTATAATTCTGTAGTTGATGAAACCACTGGAACATCTCTTGTTTGATGGAACAATAACTGTACGAAGTATTCATTACAACGTTAAACCATTAAAAACTGCAAAACGAGAACTTAAAAAAAATTGAGTACATACTGTAACCAGGAATAATTTTTCACTATAATAAATATACGAGGTGCTGTTAAACCTCCCATTTCCACAAATAAAAACATGATGTTGCTAAGAGAAATTTTTGATGAATATGCTATTTCAGATTTCTTTTTAAATCCACTATATAGGAATATTATTTCAAAAAGATATGCCACTTGAATATGTTCTTTTATAAAATCTAATTAAAAAGTATGTTATCTTGATAATCTTTTGTTCCATCTAACTCTTTTTACTGATCATCGCCAAAACCCTTTCAACTTAAAAAACACTGCTAGTTTTTTGTATCCTTCAAATTTGAGAATAATTTGTTAAATCATTTTTAAGTTATCTTGGATAGAATAATCTAGCTATTTTTTAAAAAATAACTTTATAAAAAATATGCCACTACATGCACTTCAATATATTATTTCACATATTCTAATCAAAAATGTTATCTTAAAACATTTTATTACACACCCCCCTCGTCTAGCAAGCCCTTTCGCTGAACATGCCCAAAAGCTTTTCAACCTTAGAGAACCCTCTAGTTTATACCTTGCAAATTGCAAAGATCATATTTGTTTATAAATTTTGTTAATACTCTAATGCCCTTTTGAAATTGTATTTTAACTATTTACTAATTATTTACTAATATTTCAGTAAGAATTTGTTTCTACAAATTAATTTCAAAGCATGACATAAACTACAATTTTTGCTTAAAATTAGAGACACTAGAGCACTTCTAAACAAACATGACATTTGCAAAATTATTTTTAATAAAATTTTTATTAAATAAACACTGATTGTTTAAAATATATAATTTTTTATTCAAAGATTCAATTTCTTTTGGGCATGCTGTGTTACTTTAATTTTTATTTGAAGTAAAAAAGAAATAAAACTTGTTTTATTTTCAACCAACCATCTTTAAGATGTAATAATGATCGACTTATTTGAACATTCCAACTATTATTCATTTTCAACTCAGGCTTTTCAAGAAGAGCTTCTAGTTCGGTATAATGACCTAAACGCCATAAAGGTTCTGTTTGTATTTCCATTAATAAGTTACTATAAATAGGTTGCCTTTCTATTGCACCTTCAATAAAATTTAAAGCAGTATTTACATTATCCAAATCCAAATAACATTGCACAAGGGACTAAAAACATTAAATATAATTTAAAAATTTTGGACACGATACAGGACTTGCAGAATAACATGTACTTTTTCAAGGGTCTTGCTCTTGAGGGTCAACTTGACACAGAAAAATATTTAAAAAATTTTAACGATGATATTTTAAAAATTATAATCGAATAAATATTACTTTTGAAATAGTCTTGCTACAGTTAAAATATAATGACAGCTTACTCCATGTTTATTTTATAAACATACATTTCCATAATAAACAATTTATAAAATTCAAACCATGATAATTTATTTCTCCCTTTTATGTATAAAAATAATGACTTCTTTAACATACCTAAAACCAAAAATCTAAGGGATATAATTTTGCATTATGTAAAATATTCTCTTTGAAATTATTGGGAAAAATATAATCTTTTAACAATTGCAACAGGTAAATTTGTCACAAGTGCGATTGACGTCACGCCCCACGACGATGCTGGTGTCCCGCTAGCTTCTCGAAGGAGGGGGGTCCGTGAAAGATTTCACCAGCACATCCACGCTCTAAAAAAATCTGGAATTACACCACTGCTCCTTATTGGCCATATAATGAAACGAACTGTCCTTTGGAACAGGGGAAAACGGTTCTGCAGTCTATAAATGTGTTGTCATTGACTTGCCTTTTACCTAGGCCCCAAATATCAGTATGAATTAAGACCTCGGCTAGAGGGGGGGGGCACCTTGACAAACATATCCTCTGAAATACAAAATAATCATATTCAACTTATTCTAAGTTTAAAATGAAAGTCCAATTAGGGAATAGTTATTTATCTATATCTAAAGAAATGGCTTATTCAGCATACACAAAAAACAATAAAAGGACACACAGTGTTACAAGCAAACTTCTCCGGCTCTTAAATGCAGCCTAATTCAAGAGTTACGGGGAAGACTAACTAATCTACTATAACATTAACTTATTATCTAAATATTATATTCACAGTAAATAAAGATATGCATTAATAGTTCAGACAGGAATTATGTTCTGACAGGCTCCGCTCAAAACAGGAATGGTTTAATATGTGCTCTGCAATATTCGGCAGCCAGGACTATGAATTACACCAGATTCCCACCGATACACGTTAACATACCCAATTTGCCCTTACCGGCAACCAATATTGAAGCAAAAAATGTAATAAGAAGTACCTTTGTTTTGGTCAATGCATCACAGGGCTACACGCTTAACCAAAAGCACCACAATCGTCGGCTGTGAACCATATACATTACTGCATTCACAGAGGGATCCACATGTCCTATGAAGCTGCAAACAGGGTGGGAAAAAACCCATTATTTGGCTTCTCAGGGACCAGGATTGCGCCACACTTATTCCCACGGAAACCTTGCACTCACCTCGGAAACTTCAAAAGTCACTCATACATGATCGATTTCTATCATGTACACCATACGCATATTTTTAAGGCCACATCGCGGTGGTCTCACGTAAGGTATTACAAATTATTCACATTCGTAATCCACAAGAGTGAAAATCGCTTACAACTGTCACTTTATTTTCTTAATTTTTCACCACCGAGAAAAAAACTCGGCTTCCGTTTTTGTTCCGACCGACTATATTTATTTTTGTAGTCCCAACAACCACGCATTTACTGTGAACATACGGTGGTAAATTCAAATATTGGCCCAGGTTGCCAACAAAATCTGACAAATTGTTGAAATTCAACCAAAGTTGTTATTGAAATTATATTAAGGGTACAATTTTATAGTTATTTAATATACAAAAAGTTTCAAAAAACACGCAACATCCCTCAAGGGGAATTTCTTAACAAAAAATAAGAAAATGTTCCCATAAACATCGGACCTGAAACATTTCATTTTTGAGAATTCTAAAATTTCAATGCCTTGTATCTCAAAAATGAAGCATTTCCAACCTGATGTTTATAGGAACTTTTTTCTTATTTTTGGTGAAAAATTTTCTTCTGAGCGGATGGCGCATTTTTTTGAAACATCTTGTATAATAATTAAGCTACTCGCCTATAATAAATATTCAAAATTTAGCAAACAATATTTAAAGATAACTTATTTTGAATACAACTTCAATGCTGCTTTATCATTACAAGTTGCACAAAATCCAAATTATTTTACTTTATGCTTATAATTAGTACATTCTTATAAAAACCAAGTTTTTTTCGTGAAAATTCTCAAAAAATAGCAAACAGCAAAGAAAAAACAAATCAAAATGATATCTTTGCACTGACCTATCACAAAAGTAACAGACTTAAATTCAATTTTCTGTTTACTACTTACTACATTTACATTTTAGTAATTAGTCATTCATTTTTATCGTCATAAACATATATAGAGGACATTTGTATTGTAAGTTTAGAGCATTTTAAAGAAAGAATTTTTAATTATTTTTCTGATAATCTGTAAGTCCTCAAGATTTACCTCTTTAAGGAAGTGTGTTATTCTGTAATGCCCTGAATATAAAATAAGATACTTTTAAGTGCTGTGGTTTAAGAGGTGGAGGAATTCTTTCATAGCATGCTACTGCATCAGACAATTTTCCTGATACTTCTAACATAAGAACTCTTTGCTCCAAAGGAGCCTCTGTATCTTCGACTGCAATTACACCTGCAATTCCGTCTGGTTCGTCTAACTGTGCATATAACTAAAATACAATTTATTAATAACTAATTGTTAAAAAATAGCACATACTCACCTCAGTTAAAAATGCAAATTGCTTGGTAAGATTGTTTGGTTGTTCTTTTATGTATTCTTCAATATACATCAGAGCTCTTGGGTACTCACCACAATAATAATTGGCATATGCTAATTGAAGTTTGCAAAAACGAGATAACAATTTCTAAAATTATTTATTTTTTAATTCTGTTTAATTACAAATATTATTATTTACTTTGATAGTTTGGTATTCATTATCTTCCTTTGCAGCTTGACTTTTATTCCAAGCCCATTCTCTAGCCCAGCGATCCAAAAAATCCAAAAGAACAAATACTACTTTTATACACTTATTTTCAGTCGATTCTTTTTGGTTACGTGCATTAGTAGTTGAATATAAATTTGATTGCAACTTTATCTGTAAATTATATGTTTTAAACAGGACAAATCCAAAGTACTCAACATGATACAAGATGATTTAAAAATAGATATTGATTTATGATTCTTTAAATGGATATATGTGAGCAATTTGAAAAATTCACGGACCCATAATGAAAAACTGAATTGTTATTTTTCAATATAATATCCTTGCAGTTCAACTCACTTCCATCTGCTTGAAGTTTCTCATTTTTAGAAAATCACTTGCCACCCCAAAATCTCTACAAGTAAACAAATTAAAGTCAAAAAGACATAAATCTAGAGAATAAGGCAGATGTGGCAACAAGGTGTATTTCAATTTGGCAATTTTGATATGAAAACAATGCTTGCAAAAAAACAGTCACTATCCTGATAAAAGATGATTATCTGATGAATAATAGTGTACTCAGTTAATCTGTGCTTAATCAAAACCGTGAACAAAATCAACTATATCTGAGAAAAACAGTTTGAAGAAATTTGTATTCAAATGTGTTGGTTGAGAGATATGGCCCTGTCCTCCAGATGACTTCTTCATATATAATTTTTCTGAAAGGATATGAAATGTCCATTCATCTGATATGTCCAAACATCATTAGTAATTTCGGATACCATTAATCTGCGATCACCAAAAACAATATCAGGCACAGTGTTAGATTTGCTGAATTGTTATTTTTAAGAACGTAGATAATGTTATTTCAATATTAATTAAGGTATATGAATTCAAAAAATTTATTCTATGACTGGAACAAGGACCTCTAGCTTGCCAGGTCAGTGCTCTACCCCTGTCGATTTAGGAATTTTTTGAAACTGTAATATGAAGAATTCATAAATTGACTGGTTTAGGAATTCTTGGATAGCTCGGTGACAGGGCACTAACCCAGCAAGCCAAATGTCCTGGGTTTAACCCCATGAAAATATTTTATTTCTGGTTTTGGATAATTATTTAATTCTAAACAAATTTCACTAGCTTTAATAGCAACAAAAAATTGGATAGGCAAAATAATAATACTTTTTAATGAAATATAGCCAGAAATTAAACTTATTTTTATAAAGTTTATATGTTGTAATAATTAAAGTTCTTTAATTTTCATGTTTAATAATGCATAATTTCATATAGCTTTTATATAATGATACCGTATTGAACCATGCGATAAAAATTTTAATGCCATGTATGTTAAACTGATGAATAATTCAATTCATTACATTATTTTATTGCGATAACAATTTCAAACATTTATCAGAATTTCATTTTAAATTTATGCAAAGAATTAGTTTTTGTCATTACTTAGGAATCATTCATTTATAAATCTGTGAATGTATCTAATTATTTAGGCATTAGCATTAATGTAGCTATTAATTAATAAATGTAGGAATAATATATAAAAGTACTACTTACATTTAAAGAAGTTGACATTGCTTGTTTATTGTTAAACATATCTATTACAGTAACAAATTCAGTATAAACCTTCTCACATACATTAGCATTACCCTCCAATAAAGCGTGTAACAAAGTATAAGGTAAAAAAGTCATCAAAGTTCGATGATCTTGCTTTAAAATAGGTAGGCATGCTTGCAAAAGAGCTTGTTTATCATTTTTTATTTCCAAAATTAAATTACAAGTCCAACTAAAATTATATCAATAAAATTGTAGTACATAAAAAACAATACTCACTTATAAATCCAAGATTCAAAATTTGTTCCATATTCTGAGCTGTATATAGGTGATATTTGAATGCTCTCCACTGATTGTAGCATTGTATATCGAGATGATAATAAAGGTAGCATAAGCTCCCGTTGAGCTTCAGGAAAACTAAGCCATAGGTTATGTTTTGGACTATCAACATTAGAAGATATTCCAAAGTATTTTAATATTTCTTGCATTGCAAGAGCAAATCGATCAATGTTCTGAAATTTGATACAAAAAAATTTTAAATACTGATTAAAAATATAAACTTGTTTATGTTAAATTTTACAATATATTATTTAAATAAAGCACCCACTACTATTTACCAACTTTCATACTAATTTACTTATATACAGTGGCCCAAAAGTAACTGGCATCACAAAAACTGTGGAACTTTATGACCTGTAGAACAAAATTTTCTTATGAAATTTTTTTAAATTAGCAACCCTGACGCAAACGCCGTGCCGAATAATAATATTGTTGCCCATTTGTTTTTAAAAATATTTATTCTAGAAGATAACGTTAACAGAATTTTATATTAGTTTACCTGACATATTTTAGACAGTGCTCCTCAATCTCCAGTCAGCTAATTTAACAAGTGGAAAATTTAAAAATAATTTTTGCAAAGCAAAATAAATAGTTAAAAAATAAATTTTCCAGTTTTTAAGTGATTAATATTGTTACTGGTCCACGTAAAAAGAATTGAATATTTTGTTTCAGAATATCTCCATTGAACATGTTATAAATTAAAAAAAAATTAATTACATTAATTTCATGTCTGACATTTAAGGTAAAACAAGTTAGAATCTTGTGTTTTTAACAAATAATTTTGGTAGCAAGCAGCTTGAAACAAAAAACAATAAATATTTTTAAAACTTAGATATGAAATTGTAACGACCTACTTAAAATTGTCAAAGAAGGTAAACACGACCAAAGAACTTTTATAGGTCAAACTACTGCAACACAACCTAAACAAATATTGCCACGGCTTTTAGCTCAGTAGCTATGCGGTAGAGTAGGGGGGGTATGGTGTAATCGGCGTAGGTGTAGCGTTGCTGAGGACAACACTCCAGAGGTTGG
>JAHWXV010914832.1:0-13863 GCA_024586415.1 Phrixothrix hirtus | reverse complement strand
AATGTGGGCTTTTATGTAAAAATAAAATTGTTACAATATCTTTACTACTTTTTTTTATACCTCAAAACGGTACTTACTTAAAAAACACGCCTCGTACATAGTAGTTTTTGAAACCTTAGATTGTTATTAAAGCAGATAATTATTATAATCTTATGAAGTTTTCTACCAAATCCAATAATTTATATTTTGATGTGGTTGACGTGTCGCTTCTGATTCTTGAAACAAACGGTTAATTTCGTTATACCGTTTTTAAGTTAATTAGCGGTGGTTTCTGAATTGATCCCAGTAGATTAAATCTCGATATTGTCATCAAAATGAAAAATATCTACATTGGAAATCTGTAGAAGCCTCTAAATTATCATAATATGGTGAAACTTAACAAACATTCATGCTAATATCGTTGTTAATTTGAAATGTTTTCAACGGGGGGCCCTCAGCTGCGCTCGCCGTCCAGGGTCATGGATTTTCTAACTTAATACAAAAAATTGTTGCTGAAATCTTGTCAATGCTGTAATCGAGAACTTTTGTTTCTTCAAGAGTTTCAAAGGAAGAATGGATTCAGCTAAAGATTAAATATAGCGTAACTCTTTTCACCTAAAGTTAGTAATAAACTCAATTAATTGTATCTGTATAGAACAAATCTGGTATATGTACATTGATTTTACAATTATTTATGCATAAACTTATACTGCATTACCTATCCTAAACAGTAATAAGTGATTCAAATTCACCAAACACGTCCATTAAACAAATCGTTAACAGTAAAAATATTCTAAAATCGGTACTTATGCTTTAAAATAACATAGCTGTAGCCATCTGAAGTATGAAGCTATTTTAGCATCGGCCAATTGAAGGTTTTCCTAAAATCGGTTACTTTCTTCATAGATTTAATAGTTCTCCGAATAATTCTAACTGTTATTCTTGAAACTGTGTATCTAGTTCTTTAGAAAGCCTTTTTAAAAATACCTTCTCCCTCTATTTGACAAAAAAACACGGATAACAGCTTCTTTATAAATTGTGGATCCAAGATTGAAGAGGTGTGGCATGACTTGGCTTTTGTGAACTATCCATAATGCAATGAGCGACGTATGATAAATATAATTTGTTATGACTGACATTTTAGTCACATTTCGCTTCACGAAGGACGCATTTTCGCTGTAAAGGCTTTGACAAAAATAATAAGAGTGTTACAGCGATACTACGTGCATTACACAACGAGTATAGGGAGTGATTTTAGATTTAGTCAAAAGATTCGGGTCTACCGGTTTTATTGCAGATACAAAAACGCGTTAACGTTTTCGTCGTTGCCCTTCGATCCAAAGCACGGATACTGTCTGAGAAAGTGTTGCTAAATATTAGAATACCTCGACTTGTCGTCGTTTGCAAGAACTGGGCCTTTCCAGAAAATTTGACGACAAATTTTAAATAAAGTTCAATTGGCGTAATATCTGAAGTCAACAAACCATGCACTCTGTGTAGCATTCGCCAATGGGATAAATGAACAGCAATAAATTGATGTCGACTTTTTCAACCATGTCATCTTCAGCGACGAATTACATTTATTGCGGGCTTGTAGCGTAAACAAACAAAAATATCGGATTTGGGTGTCTGTCATGAAAAGAAAGCGGCCTACCTACGGTATGTGTGCGTTTGGAGCGAATTTTGGAGTGACGAGGTCATTGAAGCGTATTGTTTGCTAATTGACAGGCGCCATTCGATATCTGTAACAAGCAACGTGTACTGCACCGTGAGAACTAGGTTTTGTTCTCTCAATTGGAAGAACTGGACATAGAATACACGTGGATTCAAATGGACGGAGAAACATGCCACACTAGTCGCTCAGCAGTCAAGGTATTGCATACTCGCTTTTCCGGACACCTGATTTCAATAACATCAATTAATCACTAAGATTGTGCTATCTTACGCCGTTGAACTTCTTTCTGTGGGTGTCTCGCAAATATCGAGTTTATGTCAATCGTCCACAAGCATTTGACGATCTGAATTTCGAGCTTGAAAGCGTCACTCACCAACTGGAGGCTATGATGGTCCAAAATGTCATGGTAGATATGTACAAAAGAATAGTGTCCTCCGTACGCAACTAAAGCACTCATTTGGAGGACATTTTATTTCATGTGTAATGTCAACGTATACATTTTACATTGAAATAAGGATACTCACACAGTTGGAAGCATTAGCTATTGCTTATTTATTAAAGAAAAACGGAACTTTTGGCCCATCCTATATTTTGATACTCCAAAGATGTGTCGATCGAAAATCTTCAAGTCCCGATTCTTTCTTCATATTTTTAGAAACTTCCAATGGGTTATATCTGTATTCTCAACACTTAATGCATATAGACCAATGACAAAAAGGTTTTGCTGCTGTGTCCTTCGAAGTGTTAAAGTGTTTCGCTTAAAATCTCAGATATTCAATGATTGATGATAATCGACGATAGTTATCAAAACTTCAAAAAATTACTAATGCCGGAAAATAATTCTTTGTTGTCTGTGACATAAATTTCTTCATCCAAGTATTTTCGCGTCATCAGGACGTTTTCATTTTCTTTTAAAAATATATTTTTAAAGACATTAGTTAGAACTCTGCAAAGAACTAATAGAACTTTCAACAGTTCTCGAAAATACACTTCAAAAAGCTTTGCATTTTTTAGATCTCTGATAGTCTACCTTTTCTAGAACTTTGATGTCCTTTCGCAGTTCCGATGGCATCCCAAACAGTTGTGGTGCTCTGAAATTGATGCGCGTTGAAGAAACACAATCGTAAAATTGCACCCCTCCGTGATTTCAGTAAGTAATTTAAATGCTTAAATCGACGTAACTATTGTTATTGTCGATGGATATCTGTAGCACTTTTCGGGAGGTAACCGGAATTTTGAAATTATTTTTTAAATTTTGAAAAAGAAATCGAATTTTACATACGTAATGTCCACTAAAAATCGATATATTCAATCGTTGCTAAGAGAAATTTTCTTGAACCTTCGACCGTCAACTTAAAAGGTGAAATAAATTACTTTTTACCATATAAAAGACTAGAATTACATCTTCGACACAATTTCCCTCAAATATTAAAAGTATTCGAAATATTGCTTTGATCTATAAAAAGCTATTAAGATGTCTGTCTACTTTTTCTTTATTAATCGTAATATCGAAGCTTTTACAGATATGAATTTTAAATCTCAAATTTTATTAAACTTGCTTTAAGGATCCCAGTACTGTGCGTGAAATTTTTTCTGAGCGATAAATATACTACAAATTTGTGACATCTTTTATATTTGTAATTGATCTTTAACAAGTACGATAAAATGTATACATTTCAATTAACTATTTTGATCAGAAATCGTTAAATAATTGGTCATATAACGGTTGAGAAAGAGATGATAAGGATGGTTCAACATTATGGATTTACTTAAACCACTACCACTTTGACACAACCAATGCGAGTGTTTTTGAGATATTAATAATTTAAATAAGACATAATATTTTATTTTCTTCAACAAACGCAAAAATTGTAACCATAATAACGAAAACGTGTAGGTATAGAAACTGAAGCTATGTTATTAAGAAAAACGGAAATAAAGTACTTGAAAATAAAACAAATGGAAATAAACCTCTCTTGACAATTTTAAAAGAAAATAATTTCTACAGAAGCTCGCACGGTAATCGACATGGGAAATAAGAAGATTATTTTTCGCCTGCTTCTGCGATCCATAATATCAGTTACGCCACAATACACAAAATGCAGTTTCTCCATAATTAGAATAAGTTGATTTCAGGAGTTTCTTTTCTTTAAATGACGAAGGCATTAAATTTATTTAAATTGTATTTAAATTTTAAATGCACCTTTAAAAATTTCTTTTACGCTAAAGGCATGTAATTTGTACTGAGTTAGTACAGCAATGCTTCTAATTTAACTAAACTTTTAATCTAATTAGAAGTCTGCAAACATCTAACCTTAATTTCTATCAGCAGATATCTTTGGAAAAATTAGTCTATTGACAGTTACAATATTGCTAGTCGCTAGATTCTCAAATAATATTCTACAAGATCTTTGCTGATTTATGAAAAATATTGAAACATATCAGAATTTAATTTATTAATTTTCAAATTAATCGGTTAAGGTTTTCAGTTAATTACTGGGCTGTAAACAGATCCTCAAGAAGTTCTTCTTTTCCTGTTAATTAATTGAAGGTATGCTTTTGCTCTGTAAGAATTCTATGAGCCCTCTTGGTAGATATGTTTAAGAAATGCTGTAATATAAAAACAGAACCTGGCTATTGAATGTGTTTCCAATCAGCGATAGTAATTCAATGTCTCATACTAAAGGGTTTTTCAATAACTACTATTAGACTTTGGTACTAAGAATTTGGATTAGTTTATTTTAAGAAACAGCATTCTCAAGTATAATTATGTATGAAAACGGCATCGGACAAATGGCCGAAATGGTCAATGCCGTTTAAGCATTCTTCTTGTTCAATTTCACGAATTATGTGTCGAGTCCCTTTTTGAGCTCATACGCCTGTGTTCCACGTGACCACAAAGAGCATAATCGAGCAGGATGAGGTGCATGATCTTGCCCTCAATTGACATCACGGTTTTCTGAAAGAAATTTGCCTATACAGTATGTCACGGCGTTTTATTTGAACTACATATTGTACATATCTGTATGCTGGTCACCAAAATTTTTTTTCACAATATGGTACCGTTCGCCGTTAACCGTAACTGCTTGGAGATCTTAATTTTCAAACTAGTTAGCTGAGATTATGCTTCCAACAGCAAGACGTAACGAACGCATTCAAATTTTGTGAATTTCTTTTCAAAGTTCGTTCCCACATCTGTGGCAATTTTGTTTGTTAACGTGCCTATATAAATGGAAACAAGTTTCGTCCCTATAAATGATTTTCTCGTAAAAATGGCTGTCCAATTCGTTGTTTTCGAGTACGTACGTATAACTTCGATTCCTATATCAGCTGCAACTTCCCTTATAATTCGCAATGTGGCGAGAAAATTCATTTCTGTGCGCTTAATTGTTTAAGCTCCAAGCAATTACTCTACACATAGATTGACACTTATATCGCTATTTATTTCAACTTCTTTGTACCTATATGTACCTAAATTTCTAAAATGTCTAAAAGAGCGGTTTGAATTAATTAATCAATTAAAGTTAGTTTCTTTTATTTTAAGCAGATCAGTAACTCTAGCCTGAGTTGTTCATTTTTTTCGTTCGAAATGAATTGTACTTTCTTTGTGTTTTTAATTTAATAAAATCTCCTGGGATTTATTTTAATAAATTTTATTGGTTGTTGGAATTATTACTCAATTTAATTTACAGTTATCCTATTTACTTGTAAACCAGATCCTAATTGAAAATTCATAGTCATAGCTATGTACAAATTTACACCTATATTTTAAGCAAACGTTAAATCACATTTTAATTTTTAGCTTGGCACTTTTGACTTCTACATTTTAGACGTACCGCTGTACTTAGATGGATCGCTTGTAGATGGTATGCTGCGGAACTTTTCTTGTCCCTTATGAACGACTGAAATGTGTTTATTACAAGTTTTAGTAAAAGTTAATAACTAAATTTCGAATATGCTTGGTGCAAATGATTGCCTTCTTTAGTTAGATAAGTTAAAATACATGTAGCATTCAATTACATTTTTTTTTATATTACTGGGCTTCATTCATTATTTTTAACTGTGGTTTAGATACGTACCGTTTCGAGGCGTCCCTAAATCAATTATTTTATCGAACGTATTATATTGCTATTAATTATTAATCTGTGGCTGGTTAATCGTCGATCCTGTTATTCATGAGCAAAAACCCATCCTCTTGTATATAGATTTGGGTACATCAGACACTATTTTTGTAATCAACCACCGGTTAATAGGGGCCACGTTATTCTTTATGGTTATTCAAACAACATTTTCTTCCCATATTTCATAAGAGAATATATTAAGCAGCATTATTGAGGTATTTAGGCAAAGATTATATAAAGTACAATTTATACATTTATTACAGTTTATCTAGTAGTCCATGCCATTCCAGCAGTTACATAAGAGAATTTATTTAAAGCTTAGAATATTTTGAATAATAGTCATTTTTTAAATTCTTGTTTGACCCTTAAGCACGGACATGTCGTATCACAGAAGACGCTTAAAGGAAATATATAATTAGAAAACGAAAACTCCGCCCAACTTGTCACCTCAACTAATCCAAGTGTTATTGATAATTGTCCTGCACACCCATTAGTAATTATTTTCGCTTAGAGATACAGGTGTTGTTTAGAAGTTTTTGTGGAAAGTAGTAGCTGAGATAACGTGTCCGTGTTTACGTAATAGAAGCAGTTGGTGAGTTATTAATGCCAATTTAGTTTCTTTTGGTTTATTCTTATGTACTTGATCTTATTTAGTTTATTAAATTCTTTTATAATTTTAGTGAGCCTTATTTATTTACTGCAATTGACCGGTTACGATGTTTTCCCAAATCTTATGAGGTATTGCAAACAAACATTTTTTTATGAATTAATTGTTAAGCATTTGAGTTTTTCTTGTTTCTAAGGTATACTAAAGTACTATTTTAACTAATAACAAGAGCTACAAAAAACTTAATTACCCTATACAATGTTTTAGATGCACTAAAGCCAGTAGTGTGGAGGACGACACGTCCGGGTTAATATTCCGTATTTCGTATGTCCGTGGTTAAGGGTTAAATTGATTTAGGCTATCTTTATTTCTTATATTTGCAAGTAGCAAGTTATACGGGGTAGTTGTACGGGGTTGTTTTGAAATAGTTGTTGAAACTAAAACGGCCAACTCTACGTATTCGAAGAGAAACATTTTTGGAATTATTAAATTCCATTAAGTCCTTTTTGAAAAATTTTGCACATGAAAACATTTTATGAACTGCTGGCATTTGTCATAATTAATTCGTTACACGGTCAAGAAAATTACGAATCTATTTGCTGAAATAGCAAATTAAAGCAACATATCGGATTGCACTCTGTTTATTTACTAATAAATGGGTGCTTGACCTATATCACCACAAATAAATAATCTAATTTTTACATGCAAGCGTTGTTAATACATTACATTCGGGATTTGTATTAAAATCATTAGGGATAGTTTAATTTTCAAAATAATAATTACTAGTGATAACATTTAAATCTAATACGGTTGCTTCAAGATAGCTTTCGCAAAAGAATTACGAATCGGGATTATCGTAAAGCACTCAGTTAAGTCCTTATTCATTCTAAAAGGTTGTTTAGCTGTCAGGAGAAAATTCCCCTTTTTATTTTTATTTTTAATTTCAAATTATCTACGTAATGTTCAGCAGCTGGTGATTTTATCCAATTTTTTCAAATTTTAACAGAAAAATGTATTCTAAAGGGATATTGTGTTTTTATTTTTTCAATAAAAGTAATGAAAGGGATCAACAAACTAAATGTATAAAACAAGCCGTATTTTCTCTTAATAACTAACGTTTTAGTATTTTTGATAATTTTTTACTTCCACAAAAAGCACTGGAAAAGTGGATAATAAAGATGTTCGAAAACGTGCAAAACTAAACCTAATTTAATAAATCAGAATGGAGTGTTCGTCAATTTCAATTACAGTGAATGTTTATCAGTACACGTTACAATGAGCTGTAATATGAGTAAGACTAGAATAAGCGCGCATAACGTCATCGAAGAACTTGTATAAATATTATGACATACATATTGAAAATCAGAAGTTCTCAAAAAGTTTTCCAAGGATTTTCTAAATTCGATTGTACTCAAATTAAAGCTGTTTAATTTTTTTATTATCTTTGTGAATGTATGGGGTTTAAGGAATAATCAGGTAAAATATCTGAAAGTATTTCAAAGCAAGCCTATATAGTATAATCCCTAAGTAGAGGCATTGAAGTACTTTTGGTAGTCTACGATCTAGATTTTTTCGCGTATTATATAAACGTGGTTAGATGCGCTAAACAAATTACTTTTATGAATAAAAATAAATTCTGATATTTTATATACATATATATCGATTTATAAAAGTAAGCATTTTTAATTTTAGCAACAGTTACCTACAAAATCGTTTTCTAGGTTAATTAAAAGTTTTTCCGATTGCTTATCTTCGGACTTTAAAAATAATATGCGAGTCTTTTGAATTGCCCCATATTTCTATACCATATGATGACATTCGACTTTCAAAGTAAGAAAGGTTAACTATTCTGGCTATGTATGCATCTGTTTTCCTTGCAATTACTGAAATGACAAACTGCCCAACTTAGTTTTATACGGATATAGGATATATACATTGGCCAATTCAATTTATTATCGATGTACATTCCAAGAAATTTAGCACTTTCTGCTAATGTTATATTTCCGAATTTTGTTTAAAACTCAATTTCACTAGAACTTTACGGAGATACAAATACTATATTAAGCATTTTGTCATAATAAAGCAGGAGCTTCTTATCGATAAACCACTGAAAACATCCGTTAATAATTTCACGTGCATTTCTTTGTAGTAGATCGGGATTTTTTCTCTAATTAATAAACTGGTACCGTCCGCGAAAATACTAATTTTACAATCCATTATAATACTAGGTATATAATGAATATAATGAATAGTACCGGTCCCAGGATGCTTCCTTGGGGAACACCGCAATTAACAACTTTAGTATCAGATCAGTTAATTATTAGCTAATTGAGTGTCACATATTCGTAAATAAAAAGCCATGCTTTTGTATATAGATTATTTACTAAGTTTTATTAGGGTCAAGTTAAATTATAAATTCTTCTAGTATTTAGAATTTTAAACATTAAATAAGTTAATGTCCCGTAATTATGTCAATGTACCTCGTACATTTCTTCAAAAGTTTATATTGCATAATTTCATTTAGTTGCGTTATTTATATTCGTGCAAAACCCACAATTTATACAAGAAATAAGTAATAAATGAAGTCATCAACTAAACCTCGCATTGTATGTGAAACGCTTACTAGAGAAATCACAGTTTAACACCGATGAAATCAAACAGCGAAATCTTAAAGGCTATCACATAAAGCCCCTTTTAAACAATTTGTTGGACTGCATTATTTATCTGACGTAGGGTAATGATAGCAAAGGAAACGACTGGTGGTTGCCGTAAAAGTGTGAAGGATTATTTTTATTTGTGACAAAAGTGAGTCAGGGTCTTGATCTTAAAAGAATAACTAGTTATATTAGTTGTTGTGGGGAATCATTTGATTTTCTCAAATTTTATTTAATATCTCCAAATCGGAATGTGGGAATAACATCTTAGTGTTGGAAGTGTGATCTCATTGTTTTTTTTAGGAAATTTGGTTCTGCCAAGAATCTTTTGTTAGGCGACCATTTAGCGTAGCTGCTAGCAACTCAGATCCATGATAGACAGAATTTTAAGTCTTGTACTCTCTTGTTGTAATTTCCTGCCGTTGTGGGAATTATAAACGTAACATTTTGAGGGCATTCATTTCCACCACTGCTGTAATTGTTTACCTATGTTTTATGCTTTTATGCACCTTTAATGTGCGGCTACCTGTATTTGCGAAATCCGATTAGAAAATCAAGCCGTACAATAGTTTCCGAATAAAGCAGACAAGAATACTACCAAAACAAATGAATTACGAACTGTGTTGTTAGATAGTCAATTTAATCCAGGTGATTTTAACAAACTATAAGTCATTGTATCTTTTTAATAGATAACTATTGTTATAACTATTCGTATCCTAATTTATAACTGTTGCAAAAGCGTCTTGGGGTCCCTAAAAACGTTTTCCTTGCATTAACTACTATATCGTTATGTGTAATGTCGTTGACGCATTAAAGATTCGTGATTACCTGTTAAATTTTAAATTTGTTGCTCCTAAGTAGAAGCCATTACATGTCATTTACCGTATTACGACTCTTCTCTCTAGATATATTATTGTCTTGCACTATTACCTTTCGGTATGTTAAATTTTGGCAATAATGTGTGCGTAGTGTCGGTTATACCTAAATTATTAGTTTGTGCACAAATTTATGTCATTTATTCTTAAATTAAATTTAAATCTTATTCCAAGTTATCCTCTTAGTAAAAACATAGCTGACATAGTACTAGGTGGTCGAATTTAATACCCGATTTACTTTACCAACTATTCAGAGTCACCTGTAGTTTTAAGTTGATTAATTATTCTTCAGGATAAAATTTACCCTAACCATTCAGTAAATTTGATAAACGTTGATTCGATATACAGGGTGCGTTACTTTGTGCAAAAGCATTGCCATTAGTAGGCAAGTACCACCGATTTCAGCTGTGACTCGTTACATAATCTGCAAGTACCGTATCTTCTCTATTAAAGTAGGTCATCAAAAAATCTTAATATACAGTGTATTTTCTCGTAAATCATTCCCGTTGTGCAATAATCGACAAGAGAACAGTGGCGCCCACAATTCTCAATTTTGACGTAAGTTTTTCAATATTCAGCGACGAAAATACCGATGAACCGCACCTCGCTCCACTGTAGCTTTGGCAGCTGTGGTTGAATACTCGTGTTTACTCGCTTGCCTTATTTTCCAATTGGATTGTGACAAAACGTGGGTACGTCAAATAGTAGTTTCGTAATTAGTTATCGGCTAATCGTGAGCCGCGTATTTATTTGCAACACCCCATATCTTTGTTGTTAATTACTGGTTAATTGAGGATTATGGCACAATACTAGTGCCTATTATGACTGTTAAAGACGCTGGTACACCTTTTACATACAAGGCGTAATAACTATTATTTACTTAGACATTTATTCCATAAATCTGTCTAAATAGTTTAAATAGCTTTCGGTTGAATATAAAATGATTTATAACAACTTCAGTTGAAAATACAATCGACGTTTTCGGTAAAATAATGCCTATAGTTATATGCAATTAGTAAATTAGTAAATAAATAGACTCGAGCGGAAAAGTTGCCGTAATTTTACAGGATTTAATTTTAATCATTGACTTAAAGCAGGAGGTTTTACGGAATAAAAAATAACTTTTCGCGTTACATATAGCAAACTAATTAATACTAATAGTAATTAACTGTACGTTTTATTTTATTAAGAAATTTGATTAACACATAGCAGTTGTGGTCTTGGAAATGCCTAACTGCTGCGAACGGTATGACGCAACGTTCACAGATTTTCAGCCATACGTTTTATAAAACTCCCCAATATTTTCAGCCAAACGTTTTGTGAACCTCATATTCTCTATTAATCGCATATGTGGACCAAAAAGAACAGAAATTTTTCGAAATGTATTTTTACAGAACGCGTTATGGAAGCGTTGTTTTACTGCGTATCTCTTCATGACCAAAATTGTAATAGTCTGCAGATGCTAGATATCCAATACATTGGATAGTGTTAAAATATTGCAAATATAATAACTAAAATACAGTCCATACGTGCTTTTGCAAAATCCATTAATATCCAGTTCAAATGCTCTGGTTCCCGTCATTCGAATGGAATAGAAAAGAAACAATTTATTAAAATTAAATAATCAAATACAATTCGATAAATAATTGCATTTTGTATAGGATACTCATATATGTATATGTATGTATTTAATGAATTTCAATGTTAACTATATAAAGAGTAATGCCAAAAGGAATGCGGGATTTTATCAATTTTACATGATTATGTCAATTTATGAATTAATTACCTCAAAATTATTGGTTTTCATTTCCGTTTAATTTCAACCATATATAAATAGTAACATATTGAGTGAACAGTAATTTTTACAATATAATATGTTGGTCATTTCTAGCATTATACAACAATAACGAAATAATCGTGTTTTCCCAATCTACTACAAATACCATGTAATTTTTGGAACATTGGACAGAATATGTTAATTAATTAATAAATGTCTATTGACTCTTTTGATATCTTCAACAAATAATCCATAAAAAAATGTGCAGCGTATTTGAAAAGACAACTTTGCATCTCTCGCTGTGCATGAAGTGGGATTCACATCCCAGATACAACCACGATCTATTTAAAGGAGGTGACAAAGTTTTAAAATTTTGGTTTTTCCCAAAGGCTTGTTCTGTATTAATTACTAATATCTTTATTTTAGAAGCATTTAATTTTATAAATAAAATATATTTTTCACCACGACGCGCCGCATTTCATAGAATAAACAACAAACACTAAAATTGATACTAAGTTTTATTTAATGGCATTTAATATTTGTATGACTACATTACGATCATATTTATATATTATTATTATTACTATTATTATTATTATTATAATTATTATTATAAGAAAAAGATTAATATAATTGACACCGCGCCACCACCTATAGGTTTGAAATCAATACATCGATAAATAAAAAGTTACGGGCGCTTCACTATTTATAATGTTAGAAATCATACTTTTTACATCTTCAAGATTTTTAAAAGTATCACTAGCTGAATATAACTTTTTTATATAATTAGAAATTAAATGCCAAATACAACACTTTCTGGTTTTTTATTTTGGCCCCGCAAGTAATTCATTTATTTCTATTCAAGAGCGTGAGCTAGAACCTTCTCATCTAACAGTGGTAAACAATTCAAAACTTATCACTTGGTTATCGTGTTTATTGACGTTGCACTGGTATTTTGTTTTCTTTTATTTATGTCTTAATTAAGGCTAACCACTGTTTTCACAGTGCACAATTAAATACCTCGTTTCCTGATTGTAGGTACACAGGTATATTTTTACCTCAGATTTGAAAACCCAAATCTAAACGAAGATATATTTAAAAAACATGAGTATTGTTTAACTAACAAGTTTACACACAGGAAGCATCCATCCGGTAGTTCTGTCGTGTTAACAGAAGTTCACCTACGAGTTAGATGAAAAGTAGCAGTTCAAACAAATGCTGTCATTGCAAGAAATTAGAAAAATGGTTTCCAAAATCATCAATGATGCACAAGTTATAACCACGTCATTTTAATAAACACCTAAAATTTAATAATGTAAACTTAATGGTCATATAAATTTACAAAGTTATTGGACTAATCAACACAAACTCCTCATTGATCTAAATACACACGTTTTAAATGTTATTTAATGGATTTTATTAGGTCCATTTTTTGAAATATGATTAATGCAATGATATGGATATTTGGCATCATACAAATGTAACAATTCAGTTTTCAGAACAGTATTTGGGGAATTGGTTACGAAATTAATAGCTTCACGCACCTCGTTTTTGTCTGCCATGTAACAGAACGGATTTAATACTTTAGTAAAATTATAAAACAAGAGTATCTAATATTTTGGATATGACGTGACAGTTCCTTTAAGTCATCGACAGTCTCAGTATAAATTTCTAGGTAGATGGAATCGTGTGGCATTAATTTTACTTACTGATACTAAAATGCCAGTAATATTACAATAAAAACTAGCCGAAAGTCCCTTTAAAAGATCCGATTTAATAAATTCTAAATAAATCATAGAACTTTTATATTCCTTTGTCATTTATAACCTATGTATACTTATAACATTCACCTAAAGAATAATTACGGTTTCTAAAATTAATTAATCAAAATAAATAGCTCCAAACAATTAATGACATAAATTACCACAAAGTAATTAATCCACACAATCTACAATCTTATAGAACTATAAGTTATCAATTTTGTATTGGTGGTGCAATAGAATTAGAGAGTAGTTAAACTAATGAAGGAGTAAAAAATTCCGATCCAATCATTGAATAAGGTAACAGGAGTGAGGAGTAGTTAATAATAGCGGGAATGGGTTCCACCTCCCAGTGGTATAGGGAAAATATCAATGGTGATACCAAACTTTCACTCCTTCAACCTTTAGCATTATA
>JAHWXV010914794.1:0-15133 GCA_024586415.1 Phrixothrix hirtus | reverse complement strand
TTACTCCTGGGAGGTGGGTAACGATGTTTTTTCGGCTTACTCTAACAGACGCCCTCGTCTGTAAAGGTAGCATTGACCATTTAGTTTTAGTGTCCCTTCTTAAATAACAACCACCTGTCATCACTGACTCCACTTCTTCACTTGTTCAGTTTCGGTGTAGTGTATACTGTGCGCACTGTCTCAGCCACTTTCACACATATCAGCATGGTTTTCGGGATTACTGTCATCCAAATCGTCAGTACAAATAAGTTGTGAATGAGCAGCCCACTCAGTTTGCTCTGAAATAATAATATTATGGAAAGAAATCAGAATAACTATAAAAAGCAAATAAATATGAATTATATTCACCTAAAAATGTTTGTGCTTCTTCATATTGCTGTTTCCTCAAATCGCCAAGTTTTTTACCACGAGATTTAAACATTTATGAATATAAAATATAGGTATCAATTAACACATACGGTCGCGTGTGAGAGAAATTCTCAAAGTTAAAAACACGGTATTAACTCGTACACGCTTGAACACTAACTGGAAGGTGGATTTTTACAACGCCACGGTTTATGCACGAAGTTCTAAAATTCAGATAGCAGTGGGGGTACAACACTACGGCAACAAAAAATGCTCCTTTCCTAGTACCAATAATTAATGTGAGAGAAAATCTCATATAGCTACCAATGACGAGTTAAGAAGGAAATGCCTTCTTTTCCTCATGAATAATCAATAGAAGCGAATGTGCAGCAAGCTGATCATTTGCTTATTATTTAGAATAGCATGCCAAGCACTAGAAGTTATATTAAAAAACCCGCATATGACGGGAAGACATTTACAACCAATTGTCATAAATCATTCGTGGCAGCTGCAATATCAAGTGTTTTGACAATTGAAGAAAGGATAACTGTTTTATTTGTGGCTCTAGGTGGTGCTACAAACATACCGGACATTCTGCAGAACAATTTTGATTACCTTCTTTCACGATTGAAAATGCGATATGGAGATAAACATCTGCAACAAGTTTACTATGCCCAGTTAGGGAATTGAGTGCAGAGTGAAGTTGCACGGCTCGTAAGATTAGCATACCCAGCAGCTCGAAAAAGTTTTATTTCACATATTGAGGTACAAATATTTGTTGAAGGTCTGTAAGATTGCGAAACACAACAGGCACTTATACTAGCACCACTGTGTGACCTTAATGGTGCAATAGATTTATGCACTAAAAGTTGAAATTGCCAAACAAGCATTGTAGGGCCACGTTCGCGAACGTGCCATTGAGAAGACAGAGCTGACGCTTTGTTAGCTCTTGCTGTTTATTTAAGAATATTGGGTAAATTAAGCGATATTTAGTACCATGCACGTTAATGATTAACATAATTTTCGTTAAACTAGAATTTATTATAGTCATTTAGAAATTCATTCTATTTAAGGAAGAATAAAGCTAAATTAAAAATCTGTTTAAATATACTTCTTATTTTACTTTTGAAATATTGCAAAGTAACTTTAGTTAAAAATTCGTTAGTATTGTGTTAGAAATTTTAGAAATTGCGGGAATTCATATAAGACCACGCCTCAAGATCAAACAGGGTTAAGAACTGTTGGTTACAAAGCATAAAA
Organism: Phrixothrix hirtus; assembly: GCA_024586415.1. Lineage (NCBI taxonomy): Eukaryota > Metazoa > Arthropoda > Insecta > Coleoptera > Phengodidae > Phrixothrix > Phrixothrix hirtus. Next base: position 13,528 of record JAHWXV010914794.1, on the reverse strand, counting down.
GTTATGCCCACAAGAAATTAACGGGTATGATACCAATTAAAGCTTAAGAGTTACAATTCAATATGTATAAAGATAGTTTTCTTGGTGCCTGGCTAACAGGCATGATCTAATCAGAGGAGAAAGACGTACAGTCTCGCGAGAAAAGAATCGCAGGCCCGGGGATAGTAGTAAGATGGATATGCTTGTGTTAGGTTGTGTAAAGTATTTAGTGCTTGTTCAGGTTTGTCTTCGTTATTTTGAGGGAAATAATATGGGCCTTTATTAAAATTATAGATTACCTGCCTACCTTCCGACCTATACGCAGTAAATCCAAGTAGTTTGAGATAAAACCCTAAATAGAAAAACGTCCAGCTTCTTACATGTATCATCCTACCTATGGGGGTAATCTATACTAAAAATTAAGAGCTAAAGGCGCTTCCCGAGTCCATAGCACTCTTGCACCTGCAAGCGCCTTATATTTCCTTTTGTTCTTTCTTCGCGTATTCCGATCCTGGCTAAGAACTGCTATCTTGCATCAGGCCACATCTACTAACTTTCGTGCTATCACCAACTGACCCAGTTTTGTTTGTATAAAATATCGTAAAGCTAGTTAAAGGACGTTACCATCCGTTATATGTGAATATCAAAGAAATGAATTAATTACGGACTTAAAATAGTTATATTAGCATTGAATCAGAATTAATTCAGTGAATCATTTTACGCTTACAATTTCAATCATTCAGGTTAACTGTTTATATCACATTTACGATTGTACTTTAATTTGTTAGTTCTACAATTACCATTGTTTAGATAACCTGGCTACCCATTTTGAATATTTGTTGCTTATGCAGCTTCTTTTAAATACTGTAAGTGTAGCTGGAAAAACCTAGAGTTCATTTATTAATTGCTACCTTCATTCAGTTGCCCTCAGTTATATTAACCAGCTGAATTCTGTAAATAGATTGTTCTGAACCTAAATTTCGCTAGCCAATGTTCTTTGTTCTTAGAATGTAAGTCCTATTGAATTTCTTAACTGATTTGTGAATTTATATATATTTATGTGTATTTTCGTGCTAACTAAAATTACATAAATGTGTTCTTGTGCTCAATTTTGGTTACTATTTCATCAATGCAAAACTTAACGTGCAATCATAGTTATACGGGGAGCGTGCACAAAGTTAAATAGTAATTTAATAATTTTTAGGAATTAAAGTCATAAAGCATTCATTTCAGTTAGTTAATTAAATAGTGTACGGGACCGACAGTTCTGAAAACCACTCCGTAGTTATTCCATTTAAGGCACATTATGCCCTAAATTTTTGCAAGTAACGTAGCGCTTTCGTTAGCATTTTTCTGTAACTTTTAATACAGAGTGGACATAAATAAGTAAGCATCTTTAGCATTAGGACATTTCTCTTTTTCAGTCTTAATCTAGTATCTACAGTACCACTAGAGTCTGTCCCGACTTTTAAGGTAGGTCACCAACATCGTAATATACAAGGTGTTTCGCACACATCGCCTGATTGCAGTTTTGGCTTGAGAACAGCGACGCCCACCTTTTACCGATTTTGAATTATTTTTACAGTGTTTAGCCTCGCAAGTATCGATGAGCCGCATCTCGCTCCACTGAAGCTTTGTCGGCCATGATTAAACACTCGTGATTTCTGCCACATGCTTTATTGTCAATTTAGCTTGTGACCGCTTAAAGGTTGAAGGAAATGGTCTCAAGATTACTTAAGACACAAAATCCAACTAAAAACACACAACGATGTTGGAGATATGGTAAACGAGGATATGTTCAGAGAAATTTCACAGACTAAAACTACCAGAAGCATCGCGCTAAAAGAAATTAGTGACATGCTGATACTTTATCAAGGCGGCTTTACCAAGAAAAGTGCAAATATTGCTCTCGGTTAGAGTTAAAGTTGTCAGTCGTATTACTGTAATCAATGGTGACTGGAAACTAGTTAATATTATGCATGTAATACCATATAATGTGGGGCGTTTATTTGATATATCCGGTACATTTGCAGAAGCCGATGCAGGAAACAAATATATTTTAGTTGCAATGGACTATTTTAGTAATTGTACCAAAACATATGCTCTACTAAATGAAGAGGCAGTTACAGCTACCGAGATCTTGGTAAAAGGACCGTTTAGCCGTTTCAGAATTCCGCTGGAATTACACTCAGATCGAGAAAGAAGCTTTAAGTCAGCCTTATGCCAAGGTCTCCGCTAGCTTTTGAAAATACACAAGATCAGAGCGACTGATTTTCATCCACAATCAGACGGAATGGAAGAACGTATGAATCGAAAAATGGTAAAGTATTTGCCATAAGTTGTATCGGACAATAAGATTGGGACCAATACTTAGATCTGTTCTTGATGGCGTATCGGTCAGCCGTAAACGAGAAGAAAGGATAGACTCCAGCTATAGTGTTGCTTGGGCAAAGAATTAGGGTACCCTGTGATTTGTAGTTTGGAACAAGCCTAAATTGAAGGAGGTTGTTGGAAATAAATATGCCAAAAGTCTTCGAAAGGTACTAAATTCAATTTATGAGAGTCTGAAATAACACCCAGAATGCTAGTATTTAAATGAAACTTCACTATGGTGTAAGTTCTAAAGCGGGAATGTTTCAACTTAATGGTCTAGTTTGCCTGTTCCAGCTTCAAAGACGACGCGGTATATCTCCCAAATTGTAGCGATCCTGTGAAGGTCCATATACAGTGATAAAAAGAATCAACAACGTAATCAACTGAATAATGAAATTTCCTAGAGAAAAACCCAAAGTAGTTAATAAGGGTCGGTTATCCCCATATGCTAAAGATAAAGTTGAAGATAGAAAAGTAATTTTGTAATCTTATGACAAAGTCTGGGAATGGGTAAAGTATTTGAAGGAATGTAATTTATATCTTCCAACAAAAACTGTTATTATGGCACTTGGAATTTCATAGACGACATTTTTTAATACACTAACATGTTTTTGAATGGCAACTCTTCACGCACTCACAGTATACGAATCCTTGTAAGGAGCCACTAAACTCACTGTAAAGTTATAACGGTAAATATATTTCGTAAATGTATAAAACTAGTTTTAGACACTTCAAATTGTTCAATACTCATTCTTAAGTGTTTATTCTAAGTATTGTGCAATTAATTGGATTATTACTAGTGCCGAGTATTTCTTTCGTGCCATATGCGAATTAAAATATTAGTGCTGACATATACATTCGCATATCAATTCATAGTCCATAAATGGTTTTTAGAAAGATAACCTTATTTCCATTCTATACTTTAGTATACATACCTAGTAATAAAGATGTTTGCTACTGATCCATTTTTTGGAAATGGCTGCTATTTTCCAATTCAGGACACCCCGTATATGCATATTTCTAGAATTTGTTATGAATATAAAGTTTAATTCAATTTTATATCTATTAGTTCAATTTTAATCTCCGTAAGATATTAAAAATCAAATTAATGTGAAATAGTAATGACTTCAGTTGTTTAAAATAGAAATACATTGTTTCAATACTAACCAAAAATAGTCAGCATTTTGTCCTTTCTAACGTTTTTTGACGGCTATAATACGAGATTCAGTATTCCTACTTATTTTATTACAGTGCAATATTTTAAATTGAGAGCCTTATTTTTGTTGAAGCTTTGTACTCCATACACGTCGTTTATTCATAAGAAAATTTAATTCATCTTCAATTTTTATAGGTTATTGGCTAACAAAATATCAATAAGTTACCTACATTTTATTTAGAACTTTTCAAAGTCAAGGAGGAAAGTTTTCTTTTGAAATGTTTAACTTGTATTATTAATTAATGCATTTGATTAGAAAAAATAATATCATATAAGTTGAATCAATTCAGGGAAAATAAAAATCGTAAGAAAGGGGTCTATGAGCTAATTATAACCTTGTTTTAATTTATCACTCACTTTGAGGTAATGTCATCTAGCTCATCGTCACCAACAGTTGTATCAGAGGTTCGTAACTTAAAAATGGTGAGTCCCATTTGAATGATCTAATCTGGAATTTGATCATTTTTAGTCGCATTCAAGTATACTTTTGCCACAAAAGTTGTACTTATTTCTCCAGCAAAAGGTAGGATACGAGTACTTCAGTTAAGCTGGAATGACGATTTATCCTGCGGGGCATCTCGTAAATAATTGCATATGTTTCGAGAAGTATTTGGAGGAGGATGCGTGTCCATATTGGTGAAATATCTCTAATTTATTATGATTTAGTACCATATAGAGGTGCACAGTGCACTGTCGTATTATGTGAGCGGAATTAAGTATCAAATTCTGCAAAGCAGTACTTTGGAAACAGTTCTGTTTCATTGCTATTTACTGCCATACTCAAATTAAGAATTAGTGTTATGTGGAAAGAGTCTTCAGAAATAACTTCTATAAAAAAACGAACGTTTGTTTCATTGACATGAAGGCTTAGTGGAATTGATTCTAGTAATGGAAAAAAAATCATATATAGCATAGGTTATAAAAACTATACCGATGCAGTTTAAAGCGTTTAGAAATCGTAAAAAGTTTCTAATTAAAGAGTGAAAAAGCAAAGGATTGTTTTTATGACATTATAATTGAACGAGAAATATTTTGCTTGAAGTATATTTTTATACACGCAGAACAAAATAAATTAATTTGAACATTGGGCAAAATTGATATTATGAAATAGCTAAAAATAAATTATCAATGTGGTTGAATAGGTAGACTATAAATGGATGGCATCAAGATAAAAAGCGTCAATTCTATTTTATTTACTTACAATTAAGTGAAGACCCAGAGAGAATGTATTTCTACAATAGGAAAACAAGAAGCCTGGTGAACTGAAATGAACCTCTAAATAAAACATTAGTCTTTAGAGTTGAGTGCAAAAACAACCTTTAAAATGATAGAAGTATCCATAATGAGCTCAAAGATTTGGAAGCTTAATCCTATTGCTCGGGCATTATTTCTGTAAGTGTCTTCGCTTCTGTTTATAATTGAGTGAAGAATTAAACCGCCTACAACTAAAAATTCCATTGAATTTCGCTGATATGGCTAACTCAAAATATATTTAAGAACCTACCCAAATTTTACAGCACTTGACATTTATGTGAAAACTCAATAATCGAATTTGAGAAAAAATTTTATAACGTTCAATTCCGAAAATCCAGCACACCAAGTTAACATGTCAAAATTCATTGGATAACTCAAATTTACCAAATATGCTTGATTAGAAATACAGCGTCCAGGGTAGCGCGTTAAAAATTAATGTTTAATTACATTTATGAATAATAGTGTTAGAATTTCTGCTTCATTACCGAATTTAGTTTCAAGGCCCGTACATGTAAAAATTTTCACGCAAAATACACGAATGCTGTTCTATATTATTTATTTTCGGTACAATTGTGTCATTAATATAAACGTCATTAATCGGAAATTGATTAATAAACAATAATTACATAAACTTCAATTTGGATTTAAACTTTCACTGATATTTAAGTTTACTCAGCGTCAATGGATTTGTCAGTGAGTAATACTGGATGCTTAAGCCTAAATTACAAAGTGGGGTTCTGAGTATTCAATTTGGTTAATGGACAGACAAAAACAACTATTGAACCCGAAGGTTTGGTAATTTCTGTTCATTCACAGCATTAAGTATGGAGCACGTCCAAAATATCCAGTTTATCAGCCCTATGCGTCTATTTGAAAATCCGCTATAGAAAAATTAGTGTCAAAAACTCAGGATCTGTACAGAAAAAAACAAAAAACTGTGAAATTACAGAAAATGTCTAAAATCCAGTCGTAACTTCATTAAAAATAAATTAAGCTGGTTATACAGCAGTTTTTATTATTTATAGTAAGGACTGGGAAATCTTGACAGTAGCATTTCAATTACGATTTACTGGTAATTATTGCAATCAAAAATTTATCTATTCGCTCGAGTAAAGTATTTAAAATAAGAAATACGCAATTACTTTAATTAAATCTAGACCAACTATACAATTATATACTTAATTGTACTCGTACAGCATCATATAGAATAAAGCACTATTAAAGCTGTTACTTAAAAAATCTCTAGTTTAACCGTTTATAAAATTAATGTAGTAGAACTTTAAAGTAGGAAAATTTTCGATACTTTGCACATTTAAGTATACTTGATGTGACCCGACTTGGGTCACGCACAATCGATTCTGTTAAATTTATTTGATTAAACTTTTAGGCAACGGTAACGAGTTTAGATTTAGAGATAAAATATAAATTCGAGAAATAATGACTTCGTAATATTACTAACAGAGAAAGTATTCAAAACACATTTAGAAGCTGTGTCATAAATTAGCTGTTGTTCATGTTTACTTAAAATATCATTATTTCCTCATCAAGAACAAAGTTCAATAAGCTTGATCGTTGAACTTTACCAACACAAATGTCTTCTAAAAGTTTCTTAATGTGCACACCCTTAAAATATAACTTAGAATTTAATTTACTAAGAATATGATATTAAATTTGAATTGACTAATAATGATTAATTGCTACACTTGAGAAAATAATTTAGATAATGAGAAAATTTGAAAGATAATATACTAATATAATTATGTATGTCAGATGCTTAAGGAATGTCTTTAGAATAAACATTAAAAATGAAACGTTTAGGTCGAATACTCCGTTCAAAATAGATTAAAAACAGAAATGATAAAGATAAATACAAGGAATTCAAATGTCTCCCTTTAAGATACTTATAAGGTAAAGATTTATCTAGCTTAATGGTTTTAATTTAGGCAAGTAAACTGAAACTAAGTCGTGATAATAATCTAATAGAATTTTTTGTTAATTAAACAAATTTATATACTATATACTTAAGAATTAAATATACTATATGTGATGGTGTTACTACTATGTATTTGAAATTTATATACAGTTTCAGTGCATACAAATGAAACCTTCGTAGGCGGCATACCCTCGAAATACCATTATTTTCAACATATTTAAACAGCACTATCTTTTTGTACAAATGTCTATATAAGCAAAGCATTCAATGATAGCTATGAATTAAATTACTCTAATTTAAAACTTTAAACGGTCAATAAATAACTTTGTACATCACTACAATAATACCTTACCGCTAAAGCAGGTTTATGTGGAGAATGCCGCACTCTTCCTAACACCAATTACTATTAGCAAAATGCATTAGTGCAATTAGTTCTATTTTGTTAGCGGCGTTATATTTCACTTATCCGCCTTTAACAGTGTTTGGCTCCTTTTACTCTAGAAATAAACTACTCTTACTACGTTAATAGAAAATAGCGCAATGGTCGGAATTATGGGATTACAAGTAGAAATAGCGTTTTAAAAAGCCCACTGGACAATTTTCTAACATTTTTACCTACGTGATCTTCCGGTTTAGTTAGCCAATTTCGCAGAATTGATATTAAATCTAGTTTTAAGCGGTGCTATAATTTTCGTAAATAACTTTAAAATTTACGGAAAACTGTATAGAAAAGCATCACCCCTGTTAGATGGTGAAAAAATTTTTCGAATAAGGAGAAAAAAGTAGTAACGAGAATAGTTTACTTTTTATTATAATAAACTACTTCTTAAACGCATTTCCCACATTATTTTGGATGATTACTACTTTCTAATGTACGAGCATGGCTTTTCTTCAATCATCGATGGTTAATAAAGTAAAGATAAATGCAAATAACCTAATCAATTTATTACCAAAAGTTAGATACAAATATGGTTACTATTTGACATAGAATCACCGTGAAGGTTAAGGTATTTGTCATATCTGCGAACAAGCTTTGCAATTCTCTGTTCATAGAATGTTGTCGCCCTAAACAACGTTAAAATTATTTAGAAGACCGTCATTATTTAGCGGGTCTGCCTTCCCATCAGTTCAGAGAAGATGTGGAAATTGCCTAACGCCAAGAGCAAGGTTCCTTGTTGCTTAGATATTCCCTTACGGCTCTGTAAAGAAATGATTTTTAAACTTCAGGAAACTCCGTACACAACTCGCTTACGACAAACTTCTCTTGTTTTCCAATCACCTGCTTAACTCATTGAACAACATCTTCTGTTATGAGAGACATGTGTTCCTGTCTCCTTTCATTGTGAACATCCGTTCTGTCTTCTTTAAAGTCTACGACATTCAAGCACAACACCATCACTCTTAAAGTTTTCACCGTACACCCGATTCATTTTTGACGAATTTGAACTGCACTGTACCCTACTGCTTGAAGAAATCGAATTACGCTAAGCAAATCGTGCTTGACCGAAGAGGTAATCGTAACATCCATATATGCGTGACTAGAATTCAGCTCCAAATGACATAAGGACGTTGGAAGTGGCAGTAACTATAATGGAGAGGTGCAATCGCGAATCTGCGAATACGCGCCTCCTACTATTCAATTGGTTGTTTACCTGCGTAATTGGAGGTTGAAAGGAACCGCCCTCGTAATTTGACACATTATAATGAAGAATTCCAAGTGCCATTATTAAATACCTATAATACTGTAAAGAACTTTGTTAAATACCTACTAGCTTATACACCCTGGATTACATGATTATGATTTTCTTAATATCATTATTCTTAAAATTGTGGACACACATGTGAAGTAATAGTAATCAAATTGTTTCCTGCACAGTATATATACACAAAGCCTTTAGTTCTTGTTTGAAAAAGTGCCTGCCCCAACAATATGTATTAAATATCACAATGTGGGACCTACCTGTACTATAGTCGTACTAACACAATACACTACGTCTTCGCTGAACCTGAAATCTTAAATAATTTTTAGAGCGAAATTATTCAGGTAAATTGATGATGTTCTTGACCATTTGCTGAATATTTTGTACATTTGAAAAATACAACTAGAGTTTTATAGTGCCATTTATAGAAAAAAAAGTTAATATAAATTGGCCAATTACATTGGACAAAACAAATGTCGCAAAGGTTGTTCAATGTAACCCACACAAGTTTTTAAATCGTTAATCCTAGCTGTGTTTGCGTGTTTCTAGACCTTGCCTTATTTTTTATCTCAGTTATAAATTAAAATTAAACTCACTATTCCAACATTTCTATTCATTACTTCAAAGCAGCTTCTAACGGATTTTGGTGAATGTTCATCTAACTAACGAATTCTTCAAATTCAAGGTATAAACACAGTATCAATCTGAGTATTTTAATTTACAATATTTTGGTTGTATGTTATATTGTATCAAATAATCGTAATCTTAAAATCCATAATAAGTAAAAACTATTATAATAAGAATACCATATAAATTGGGTTCTTAATAGCAATATGTACAATAAAATGACAATTGTGGCCAATGCTTTCATGTATAGGAAGTAGTTTATTTAAATGATTTAGATTTAATTGTCGTTTTTAGCTTATATATAGGTATTTCAGAAGGAACCATTAAACATTGTGAAAGGGCTTTTTCATTGATTTGATACTAACTAAATTGTATTAGCATAAGTTCTCTTATGATAATCTAAATAGTTATGAACTAAATAGAGATGAGGGGTTCTATAGCACCCCTCCCTACTATTGCGACGTATATATACAGAATAATTCAAAATATTCGTACAGAGTGTCTCAGAAATAAATATACAGGATTGGTCAAAACAAATGTACATTACAAACGGCGGATTTAATCAAAATATCGGACTTTTGTCGCATATATTGGAATTCTGGTGGGGAATAATCTAAGTAGTTTTAGTAGAAAACTTAGTTACTTTTATCAGCAGTCTTGGATTTGTCGGCGACCTCTCTTTGATTTTATGCAGATATATTGGGTTTATATGGTCGCCATCTTTGATTTATCTGCGGAAATGCTTAAATTTAGGGAAATCTGGTTATTTATGTTGGCTATAGTTGACTTTTTAGGAATTTTTGTAATGAATGATGATGACTCATAAATATGCGTACGAAACGTTGTGTATATCGATGGCAATATATAGTTACCCCGAATTTGGTATTTAAATAGAATCGCCCTATATATTATGTTGTTTACAAGCAACTCAGCCTGGGGGAGTGTCGATCTAACCGGTTACGAAAAGCATGCAGGTCCGAACGTATTTGTTTACTTGAATTAATAGAAATTCTTGTGGCCTCAAAATATAAGATATAATTGCCTAAGGAATAAAAAGTATATGTTCATGAAGTTTTTGTAATTTTCCGCAATAATGCCGGAATTTCCAATATTATTATACATTAGTGAACCGTCAGTTTCTAAGAGTGGTATTAAAACTAATTTAAATTTTTATCTATAGTATATTAAAATTTTTAATTAAGTTTCAATAGCACTTATTGCAGTTTTCCGATAAATGCTCGGGAATAATTTTAAAATGATTAAATTGTGACATCTACCTAAGAATAATACTTATTTTGTCAATGTAAATCGATTTTAATTTAGTAATGTTTTTACTACATATCAACGATGTGTAGTGAAATTGAAAGAAGACTTAAGCAATGTTCTGTCTCTCAGAAATAAATTAATATCTGGTTTGAAAAACACCATTCCTAATTATTTTAAAAACAAACATATGTTCCAGGTATATGCTGCATTACAATTCCACTAAACAAGTTAATAAAATTTCAGCAAATATCCATCGTCATAGCTTTAAAACAGTTAGAAAAACAAATAATCTACTGAAATATGATAGCTTGCTACGTTAATATGGTTTAAAAATCTCTATTTTTAAGTATTTATATAGTTGCATTTAATATGAAATATTAAAATTACCCACACCCAAGTGTACCTTTTTTAGCTGCTAATGTGCATTTAGTTTTAATGTACTTGTGTCAAATATTAATTTTATCTGGATTGTGATGGTAAATAGAACTTTTTGATTAATTTTTCGACTTTATGTGCATTTAGTTATAACATACAAACCCGATATATCAATTTATAGGAATTTTTGACGATAAATCGAATTTAATGATTAATTTTTCAATTTTTTTAAGTATTGCGCATTTTTTGGAAGTACAGGTATAATTAGTTTCAATACGCATGTGTAATATATTAAAATAAGTCTTTGAATAAAACATAAATGCAACGGATATAATAAATGCTGAACGTCCTTGATTTAAAAATATCTGTCTATAACAATTATATGTTATTCCAATAGCTTTTAACACAGCTAGACAATTAAATATTATAGCTTGCCTCTATTATGATTTATAATTGTTTAATTGTCAGTATTTATGCAGCAACGCCCTCGAGACGACATTGTCAGGATGATATTGTCGCTGCGACAAGATAACTTATTAGTGAAAATATAAGTCTATTAAAAAATACCTATTAATCTGACAGTCCTGGCTCAAATAAATTAACATCTTGTTAGAAAAACGCCATTCCTAATTATTTTAAAACATGCATAGCTGTCAGGTATGTGCAGCAGTTTCATTCCAAGTAATAAATTAATAAGGTTGTAGCAAAAATATCTGTCATCATAGTTTTAACACAGTGAGACAAATAAATCAGCTACTAAAATATGATGGTTTGCTACAGAAAGATATCAAAAAATAAGTATACCAAACTTTGTATTATTATAATCAGAAAAATTAGCATTCTGATGAAATTAAATCAGATTATATAACATATAGCAGCTATATTATTCATTTAGTTCTCGCTATCGATTTTAAATTACGATCGATAAATACGCAATGGATAACTTCGACTTTTAGTTATACATTTACCCCATGAATCTTTGGGATGCATCTTCGGACATGATCCTGTGATATCTTATAGGTGTAAAAATGTCTATCGCTTTTATTTTACTACACTATAGATTAAAAGGTTGTTCGCATTAAAATGTTCGGGGATCGCGATTCAAAGATAGGATATAAGAAAATCCTATCTATTTCACCGGTTAAGATGCATTTCATATCTATTGATATACATGTCATACAGCAATTTTCTGGAATCTTCCCTTATTATTAAATTTGGAGACAATACTTGAAATATCCTATAGAATCTAGTTTTATATCCAAATCTAGTGACGTATTTGTGTAAATTCCCAAGAATCTGTTTTATAACTAAATCTAGTGGCATATTCCTGAAAATCTGGTTTTACAACTGTCCGGTTACTTTTCATTAATTTCAAATCAACATAATTCATATTTCCCGACATTTGATTAAAATAAAAGTGCGAAACAGTTTTAGTATACTATCGAATCGCCATAATGGCAAAAGTGAAGGAAATAGATGTTTGATATTGCATAAATAGTTGACTTTATTGTAAGAAATTTATACATTCTGCTTTGGAAGCCATTATTTTCTAAGTAACTAACATTTACAAATACCTATTTTTAAAAAAATATTGAAAGTGCACAATGATGAAGATTAAATGCTAATTCGTTGAACTGTTGACTAAAATGATAGATGAAAGTCAGTTTTATACATTCTAATCCGGATACAATTATATTATTATATTTCGCGGTCATAGAAATTCTAAAAATACTAAATGTAACTCTATTGTCGAAAAGGCGCATCAAAAAGGAAGATAAATTAATCGAAAAAAACCAATTACCCATTAAAAACTATATATCATATGAACTGAATTATCACACTTGTATGTTACCCAAAAAATCGCAATACTCAAAAAATCAGCAAATCAATCAAAAAATCCGATTTTCCATTAGACATCTGTTATAAATTGATATGATACTGCTAAAAAGGAAAACACATAAAAAATGGACAAACTAATCTGAATTGGCATCAAAACTTTCCAGAAATTGGTATATAGCACTTGTATGTTACAACTAAATGCACATGAGTTGCCAAAAAGATTCAATATTTGAAATATCGAATAATTAATCGGAAAATTCAATTTCCATCGAAAACTGGATGAAAGGGATATGTTACACAAGCATATTAAAACTAGATACACATAAAATAGATAAATTAATCAAATAACCGGATTTACCATGAAAATATCCTAGAAACTGATATATAACACTTGGATGTTACAACTGAATGCACATAAGCTGCTAAAAAGGCATAAAATAGCAAAATTAATGAAAAATCTCATTTATCATTAACACTTCCTAAAAACTTATATATTACATCAATTAAAATACTACTATTTGTTCGAAATTTAGCTATAACATTTGGATATCAGTGTGACCTAAATCATATATAATTAAAAATCTAGATACAATATCAATAAAACTCGAAAAAATAACGTAATCCATGGATTATTAATTATAAATGATGTTGCAAGGTTAATTGATTATTATAGCATCTAGTTGCCAACTACTTTTAATCATTTTAAATAAATAAATCGAAGACAATATGATAAAGCAATGAAATCAAAAATTTAATTATAAACTTCATTACATAATTAATACTAGGTTAAATTTTATTAAACTCGTATTTTAAATGCAATTAGAAGGAATTATGCATAATTTACAAAGAAAATTATATTGGAAATCCCTACATTATTACTAAAAGTTACATAAACTTCATAATTTTTAGAATATATATATATATATATATATATATATATATATATATATATATATATATATATAT
>JAHWXV010914771.1:0-10066 GCA_024586415.1 Phrixothrix hirtus | reverse complement strand
TATATATATATATATATATATATATATATATATATATATATTATATTGAAAAAATTATGTGTAATGCAGCTAGCCATTCTTGTAGGGGAATAAGGGAAAAACGGAGCAACGGGGTAAAACGAGATGTGTGGGGTACTTCTCCCTGATTGGTGATTATATCTAGCGGATTTCCTTTGAATTATTTCAATTCAATCAGGCTTCCACTACAAGAGTGAGCTGTGCCATTTTAACGCGATGTTCTCCGACATATGAAATGTAAGTGAGTGCATTTACAATGGTGAATTCTAATAATCTGCATTGAAAAGTCATTTTTTGACGAGTATTATTATATACTTTTAATTATATTGTCGTGTAGAATGGATGTCTGATTTGATATTGATGTGGTTGTTTATCTTCTTGGTGCAACTATTTTGTGCCATGGTAACGTATCCTAAATGTTAATTATTGTGGTAAGACGAGGTGGGGCGTCCCGAGTTTAGTTTTTAATGCTCTGAAGGTGCTATCTTGCAAATGATGTATATTTCATTTTAATAAAATACTTATTTTATTGGACAGTTATTTAACCATATTTTTATTTCATTGCGGAAGGTTTGCACATATAAAAGGAAACCTACAAAAAAGGAATGTTCGGACGAGTTCATGCCAGAAGCCACAACTGATATTACCAGTGGCTCTATGGGGTACTATAGAGCTACTCACCAATTCAACATTTGTCAAACTACGTTAGATCTTCATGGAGTAAAGTAACGAAGTAATCCTGATTATTCTGTGAAAAAAGCACTGAGCGCTTTAAGTGTATTTTTAGTAAAGAACAGGAGACTGAACTAGTTGATTATCTGACTAGAATGTATGAACGGCTATTCGGACTTACCGTTAAAGAACTTTGTGAAATAGCATTCCAATAATATGAAAGAGAAACGGCATTGGCCTCCCTTCAATCAAGTTAACTGGTTTCTGAAGTCGACTTCTTGCCTTCAGACTCATCTGCTGCTCCTCCAGCAAATGACATTGGTCTTACTTCCTCAACTTTAATACCTACACTTACAGCTACTGTGAATCGTGCCACTGCAACTCAACGTTGCCAACCCAGAGATTATTCTACCTGTCTTTAAAGTTAATCAAACAGCAGGAAGTCGTCTAGACACCATGGTAGGAGAGTTTTTTAAAGCAACCGTTTTACCACGGCGAACCACCATACAAAGCGGAACTTATGGAAGAAATTAACAATAAAAATAAGAAAATGAAGCCGTTAAACGGATGCTGGATATTCTTGGACCCAGAAGTGAAAAGTCAACGAAGAAGGTAAAATAAAATAAATTGGAGAAAAAAATTTCAATTAATCTTCTAACACATTTAGAGCATGGATCTAGCAGCAGTGACGGGGAACTCTCCGAGGAAGATGAATGTCTCTGCTGTCATGACTTTTTAGAAAGAGGTGAATTCCATGCTGTGTCTGTGCACGGTAGGCGCACAAATCTTGTGCTGGTGTTGACATTGAGGATAAAAACGCTACTCACATATATCCTTTGTGTACCGATTAACATATTTAAAACCTTTATACTTGCATTTCACTTAGACAGTTTGATAGAAGACTAAAATGTCCATCACTGTATAAAAACATGCTACACCTAAATAACAACAATTTTAAACAAAATGTCTATCAAAGATAATGCCGACTTTGGTATGAAACTTTTGCTAGCAGTATTTATTTAAAGTAGAGGGAGATGGGGGTTCTGGAATTGTAACTGTGGTGTGGTCGAATTCCGAGGTCATAGGTGAAGGATTGATTTAAATCTGGGTGAATGGTCAAGAACTTTCTAGATATGGGTCGTATCTCAAGGCCGTTCGCATCCCGATCGCTGACCTTTAATTAGGTTAAATATTTACATCCAGGTGGTGCCCATATTGAAGAAATCTTGAAGGTCAAACAATTATTGACTTTAAAACAAATAGAATTCCGTTTACACGCTTCTATGTTCGTTTAATTAAATATTACTGGTATGTAGTAGGTATAGTTCACAAATAAAATATAGCTATAGATTGCTCATCACTTTCCCTAACATATCCCCGCTATACCCTCCATCTTCCTGCCAAAAAATTTCCTTCCCCACTACCGGTGCCAAACCCCCACCAATCGATATAATTTGCCTAAAACGACATCTACTCTCCTTCGGCCCCTCTCTCTCCACCTTCCCCCTCGTCCTTGAGCAATTCAAACCAAGCCTTCACCGAGTGAGATCGTTTGTTTTATTGCTCTTGCATAGTTTCTCCTATCTCCGTAACTTAGACCCCTCTTGTATTAGGGTGGGTCGGTTACGGTTTTACCAGCACTCGTTAGTGATTTTTTCTTACCAGTGTTTATCGTTTCATCAAGCGTCGCGCGCGAATACGCCTTCATCTGTATCGTGTTCCTTTGTGTTAGCACCGCTTTAAAAATTACTAGCTAATTGCAGTAAGTAGATACTTTCTTGTTTTACATCCTAAAATCTAATTTCGGCGACGGACACGCCGATTTATAGTAATTTTGTTGTTACGTTCTATTGACCTTGCCACGTGCCGCATAGAATCGCTCCTTAGGGGGCCTCCTCAAAGGTGCTCTACAGGTATCAAGACGGGATTGGTCTATTTTGCACCAACCAATTTCATTTACAGACGGGTCCTTAGCTCCGCCCCCCTTATAAAATGAACAACGCCAGCGACGAAAAGGCTATTTCTATTCCAGAAAACGTAGATATCACGAGGCGGAGCAGCAAAACAGCAAGATCGCCCGTCGAAAATATAGGCAATGCTAATAAAATGGCAAAAAACGAAACACAATCCACATAGGAGTCAAGTGATGCGGGCTCTTACAGTGAACAGGGGGAAGGAAACGAGTGCAAAAAAGAACTTAGCATCTCCCCAGGCGCTGCTTACAGCAATCTACTGGATCTCGTTACAAAAAACATAGAAGCTATCCCTAACAATAGCCAAGCCCACAAACTGCCAGTAGCGACCTCTGACGACGACGACCGCATCTTCTACCTACTTGATAATATCTCGAAATCTATTAATATTATTCAACATCACACTTCTATATGTAACGCCAAGCAAAAGAAACACACCTGGGGGGAAGCCAACAGAAACGCGGTTGAAAGGGAAATTAAACATATACAAAATAATCTCAGCACGATGAGAAACGAGGGTATGTTAAGGAAAATGTACGGACACGTAGCGTACAGGTGTTCGACGCCTTTTGATGCTTCAGATGTGCAGAAGGACATCTCTCCTTTGATTGTAAAAAGCCAAGATCCTTACCAACAAAATGCTGCCATTGAGCAGGCGACCACTCGGCAAACGCCAAGGCCCTATACTTCCAGAT
Organism: Phrixothrix hirtus; assembly: GCA_024586415.1. NCBI lineage: Eukaryota > Metazoa > Arthropoda > Insecta > Coleoptera > Phengodidae > Phrixothrix > Phrixothrix hirtus. The sequence goes on along the minus strand of JAHWXV010914771.1, from coordinate 6,708 downwards.
GGCGATGTCTGCTTAGCTGTGGGCATTGCATGCACCTTCTTGCGTGGTATACTTACTAACATAGATTATCTTTGTAATGTACTATCAGGTAGACAATTGACTTGAGCATGGGCATGACAATTGTATTTATATTAACTACTTTGATTACTTTGTATATCGAAATTATGATGTTTGCTCAGTTGTGGGTATAGTATGCGCCCCCTCTTATGCGTTATATTTACTTCCACTGATTTTGCATTTAGTGTATCACTAGCTAGAGAACGGCTTGAGTAAGGGCATGACATTTGCATTTACATTTAGCTCTCTGGTTACTTGTTATATTAGTCGCTTCCGGGGTTAGCAGCCCGCAAGGTTAGGAATATTAATGACTTAGCTGTAACCACTGATCGAGCTGATCACACCTGATTACTTAGACGATTAGTCAGAGCATGTTTATATGACTAGTTAAGGCTTTGCATTTGTGCTATAAGTTATAAGTATTATTATAGATTGCTCTGTTAACTATTAGATTGTGCTTGCATACTGTAATTTCGTAATGTTGTATATTGGTGTTGAAATAAACGGGCTGTATGTGTTGTAATGCCACCAGAGGATACGACCCAATACCGTCGAATCGTCCCTGAGCGCGATTAGAATCGCTCTATTACGTCATAAATTTTCTCGGAATTTGCAGTTGTGATATATACGAAAGACGTTCCTTGTACGATAGTGCTTCTTGACACCTTAGATGTTAACGTATGATCTGAAACAAAAAAGTTGCAAAATATTCCTCGTAGTCAAAATAAAAACCAAATGAGCCGTGTGGGATATCGTTGCATTAGGCTGAATAAGCTGAGGCGATCTGTACCATCCGCACCTGCCAGGTATCACTTAGAGCCAAGTTACAGGGGTCAAAACTCTATTGAGGATCCAAGCATGTCACCAAAACAAAGTGGGTCATCTGGGGTATCGTTAGAAGGGTATCGCGAGCTGAGTCGAATGCAACTATACACATGTCGTCTAAACCCTTCAGACAAAATTGAGCGCAGTTTGAGTGCATGGGAAACCGTCAATGTGTTAACAGTGCTAGTTATCAAATAATTTTTCTATTTTTAGACACCGATTTGCTTAACCTTTGGCCTTTACCATATGTTCAAGGCCGATTGGAACCTATTTCGTGCGTTTAAAGCTTTTCTGGCCAAGACTAGTATGGTTTGTATACTACGAACATGTTGTTGTGTTAACAGTGTTAGTTATCATTAAATCCTTTTTTTGTCTCAGACACCTACTCACTTGACTTTAAACCTCGTGCCTAAGCCGAATGTAACTAACCTAATGTGGTGAAAACTCTACTCGCCAAATTTGAAGCGGTTTATGTACTATATCTTGGTCTGTTAGTAGTTCCAGCTATCTTTAAATTCTTTAACGTTTTTAATTTAATCGACTTCTTTGGCCTTTGGCTTTTACCTTTGACCTTCGTCTCTTGACCTTTGACCTTTAACCTAAGGTCAAATAAATAGGTCAAGGAAATAGGTTAATGATATAAGTCAATGGAATGGGTCGAGTATATGTATAACGTAATATATAGTGACCATGTTTCTAAGTTGGGACAGTTTAAGTTCAAGTATTGTAGAGATTTGTTTTATCGTATAACCTACCGGTGCTTGAAAGTGTGTGCAAAGTGTGGTAAAGATTTAATGCAGGTGTAATTGTGTGCTTTATTTTAGTTAAGATCTTCTGTCGTTATTCCTACACGTGCACATGTCAGAAGATCGACGTGGCTGGAAATCAAATACCGGAGGTAACTTTTAAATATGAAGATATATGCGAAGTGTGCTGGACGTTGTTAAAAGTTATGTTTACTCCTGTAACAAGCGTTATCACACACCGGCACTCACCTATACCGGTTACATGTACAAGGTGCAGCAAGGTACTACAGTTTTTATACGAAAATACTCAGTGTGAGTTCGGTAAATCAATTTTCTAAAATTTAAAGAGGTTCTAATTTAATTTTTCCTAGACGTAAGGGGCACGCCGGGATATATAGTTGACCATAATAATTGCTTTTAGGTTTTAGCTTAGCTTGTATTTTTAATTGTAGCTCCCATTTAGTGTTAGGATAAATAAAAGTATAATAGTTTTTTTGGTCTTTATTAAAATAATACATTACGAAAGGAGAAAAATTATTGTTTTTGGGATCTCCAGATAAAATACATAAATGTTGCAGAATATAACAAAAAGAACAAAACTGCTACTATCAAAATCGTACTGTAGGTCTGTTCGGTTTGTTTCTTAGTGCATCTTACAAAATTAACTTCCATGGTTGTACTCGGCCTTGTTAGTTCACAAGTCGCTGGTAATATTCGCTGTCAGTAGTATTGATGTTCGAAAACTATTCGTGATGTCTTTTGATAACCGTTGCAATGTATAATCCCCAGGTGCAACGTTGGTTTGGAATGCGGTGGTGATAAACAATGTTAAGTAGAGATATGTTACGGAAAATTTATTTAATGCACTGTTCGTAGCCTTGCACTTGAAACAGTAACTGTATTAAGTGACAATGAAATGAGAGCCTCAGATGTTCTTCGAGAGTTGAGTCGGTGTTATTTCGCTTTCATAAGGTAATACCACAACAAAAACTCCGAACGATATCTTCTAGTTGTGTGTAGTAAAAACCAGATCGCGGTAATTGTACAGGCGGTATTGTATTTTTCCAATTCACAAAGGTTAATAAGCGGTCTTCAAAATTACGATATAGATGATTTGTTAAAGATATAGATGAGTCCAGGTACATGTTCAAAGTGTGACTGCGTAGATCGGAATAGTTATTGGTATTTATATGTTTTAAAGAGGTTGCGTCACTTGCAATTATTCGTTACAGTGTTGCAAGGAACTTAACTTGAAATTAAATACTTTATGTTGAAATTGTCCATAATTGAGATGAGCATTAATGTTGTACCTTTGACTGTATGTATCTGGAACTAAGCTGAACTTATTACTAAACGAATGGTTTTTGAACTCTACGCATTTCTAGTTAATCATTCGTTTCAATATCGCGCGTTACGTAACCCAAACGTGTGTTGAATTTGTTGATAATTAAGGTCACTATAAATGGTGCAATGTTGGCTATAAGAACGCGAAAATCATATGATATGTAAGGCTGTTGAACTCGGAACACATTCGCAACCATTCGTTGCAGTGTTACAAGCGACTTAATTCAAGCGTTGTGTCGAATTTGTCAATAGTAAAGGTCAATATGATGTAACATGGACTGTGGGACCCCGAAACTCAGTTGATATGGTGAACTTATTGCTAAATATAAGGATGTTGAACCCGGAAAGCTGAATTTGTTTACCAGATATCCCCACTGTCACTCTCACTACAAAGCAGTTTATATAGTCTGCGAGCAGTTGTTGATGAGCTTTTGCTAGTATATATTGTTTTCAGAAAACAATTAACATTTAACACAACATGCGGAATTACAAGCGTAAAAGTGTTCGCGGTAATAGTGTTCGAGGTAAAGTGTCGAGGGTTAGGCGGAATATGTGTGTGTGTGTGCAAATCGGGACAAACATGTTCCGATGTAACTTGCCATTACAATGTGCTATATATTGAATTCATACCTGTCGTTGAAGATGTATCGCAAACCAAACGAGTGAAGGTGTTGCAGAACATTTCATTTAAACCAAGGGGCTATGGCACCTTTGCGGTACATTCTTTGTTAAACCAGGGAATGGATTCGAAAAAAGACAAATCGTTGTTTTGTGCGGGGTATGACTTAATCAGTCAACCATCCGATGTAGAAGGGTAGGAATAGTATGTACTGCTGCGGCGGTGGTTGAAAGTAAGGAATTCTGTCTACTGCCCTTCTGTGAAGGCCAACTCCGTGCAGATGGCAGAAAAAGGACACGACAAGTTATCCCTCGACACGGATAGATTGAGCGAGGAAATCCTTTAGTCTTCTCTGAGCAGTTTAACAGAGATGCACCTGGTAGAAGATGCTGAGAGTTTTCTTGAACATTACGACGATCCGCTAAGAGACAGTACTCCAACTTTACCGGTGTTGCTTCAAGAAGAGGCGGGTGAAGAAAGGGTAGAAAGTGCCACCATCTCCTTCGGCGATATCCGCCACGCCAGCGGAGGATCTTGGATTGAAGGTGGAAGACTTCAGAAAGCCTTCTTCCTCACCTTCTGCAGGTGAAGAGCAATGAGAATAAGAAGAGGGAGAAGAAGAACGTCAAGAAGAACCAAGAGAATCTATAGTATTAAACTGGGAAGATTTCGCGGACCCTTTTCCGTTACCCCTCTCACCCCCTAACAATCCTAGGCACGGTGGAATTCGAGAATTGAACACGTAAATGGCTAAAAATCGGCGCCTTGTTTGTGTTGAAAAGGATAAGTGCGTTCGGTTCCGTATGTTATTAAAAATTAAAGAACCGGGGTTAAAATGTGGTTCCTTTTCGGCAGTCAGGGCAAATTCTCGAATTGTATAAGAGAATTTCGGAAAGTCAGGAGCGCCAAATACGGTTACTACATACGATCGATAGACAAAATTCCGTGTATAGGAATTTATTGTAAGTGTCGGTGATAATGTCTTATACCTTATGTCCGTCTTGCACTCTTTATGTCCAATCACTATTCCTTCCCCACCTGGGGTGTAATCGAAGCAATAAGTTGCCATTGTCTAGTTTCCTGTAGTACACCCCGTAAGCAACAAAATAGTTGTAACTAAAGAGAGGGGAAGCTTCGAACGAATATAAACGTTTGCTAGAGATAAGTAAGCAGTGTTCTCAAGATGTTTAAATGTGAAATGTATGGGAGAACGTTTGCAAGAAGATATACTCTGCGTATCCATCGCCAAAGATGATGTTCAAATACAAACGGTGAGTTAGACTTGTTTACTAGTAACAATATATTTATTCGCTTTATATAGATACAAGTAGTAATAAGCGCATTAAGATATCAGGAGATTCAAGCAATACCCCGTGATAAATGGTAAGTGAAATATTTATATTATAGGAATGATAAAATATTATAATGTTTATAGACAATAGAGGGTATGGCCTGAACAGTGGGACGTCGTCAAGTGGTAAAGTGAAGTACTAAATACAAGTCACATTTTGTAGGTATATGTTAAATGGAGTAGGTAGCAATCATGTGAGAGACCGTCCAACGATAAGCGGTAATATCATTGATGAAGTGATTATATTAGCATAACTTTTAATATACAGCATATGTTTACTGTAAGAAATGTCATATCATGGAAATTTGTGGAGTAATCGCCATAAGACTGCTGTTAGAATACCGCTTAAACATGAGGATGATGACGTATTGGTGTTAGATTCGGCTTATGTGTCTCGTACAGTTAGTTATAGGGTTTCCGCGAAAGAAAATCATATAAATTTTGGTGAATTCATGTCTACTATTAAACAAAAAATTATAAATTTAATTGAAAACCAATTAAACTAATTTTTAACTATCAAAGTTCATGTTAAAGTATTTGGATATTATCGGTTGGAGTCTTAAAATAGTGAAGATATTAAACCGCTGAACGCCAAAAATGTAGTCATCACAAATACTAACAGTCTTAGTGATTTGTACGACGAATTCATAGCCATTTTGGATGAAAAAATGAGCGAATTTTAAGAAAGTTATTCAGGTATTTATATCTATATAACGCCGCTAGATAAATATTAATATTGTTTCAATTATGGGTTGGTCACTAATGAATATTAGTGGAATAGATTCGCCATTACTGCAGCACCCCCGCACCACTTTCCCTTAAAATGACATAATCTGCTCGTACGAGACATCGCGAGATATCTATTAAGTTAGATTCGCTGACGTCATGCTCTCTCTGTTATGCGCAGAAAAATTGAAATTTAAATATAAGGTCCTTTTGACAGCCACCATATTGAATTGGCGCGAAATTTAAGCTGACCGCCTCATTGACAACCATTTAGTCACGTGCTCAGGCGAAACGTCACGATCGCAAAAGAATAAACTTATAATTTCTAAAATGGGCACTATGGAAAAGCTGCTCTGAAGTATAGATTGTGGTTGAACGATAGACCTTAACCCAGAAAACCAAATTTTGTAATTTCGAGCGTCAAAAGGGTAGAATGGTTTATCGAGGCGTATCGCGGTGAAGAACTTCTAATAACTCCTAATTCTCGAGAATATGTAGAAATTAACGCCATATTGGATGACGTCATCAGGTAGCAGATTTTCTAACAAAATTTTGCATTATTACGCTATCTTTTGGGTTAGTAGGAAAGTAAAGCACAGAACACTACTATGAATTTTTAGGCACATTATTCGCTTCCATTAGGGGGTTCGTATAGGTTCCAGTATGGTTCTGTCGTTGTTTAATATACTAAATAAAAGGAAAAAGAACAAGTTCAAGTTGTGTTTTTTATTGTTAATGATGACGGTTTAGTACAGGAATTATAATTATGGATTACATTTAACGAAACTTATATAATTTGATGTGTACTAAAATTTAAAATATCTATTGTAGAATACATACTACCACCACTTAAATAAGTAATAGTTTAAACAAAACTAAAATTCCAATTTAGTTATACTTAGGAATACTTCATTCACGCATTCATTGCATTAAAATATCAAATACCAAAATATAAAGTAATGTATATTAAAACTATCAAATATAATTACACGTTAGGTATATCTTTATGACCCCAAGCCAGAGTATCGGTCGTGTCTTTT